>BSXT01018890.1:0-54414 GCA_030267785.1 Phytophthora fragariaefolia
CTTGAACGCGTCGGACACCCAGCGGCCGTGAAACTGGACCGTGAGAGCGTCCGTGCCCGACCGGTACATGTGAGTTGCGCCGCCAGCCCGTAATGAATGCGAGCTGAAACGGCGTGGGTCCGAGCCTGTCTTGATTGCCGCTCGCTTGATAGCCTCAGCCACGTCCGCAGTCGCGATGCAGGCTGGTATTCCGCGACGGTTCGTGTACACAGCGGCCGGGATGTTGACGGGTAAATTCTGGCGAGCTTGAAGAAGAACCAGTGCGCCGAACACTGGGCACAAGAATGGGTGCCCAGATCGTGACAACATTCTTGAAGTAGGAGCGCCGCCTTGGTTTGTCTTCGACCCGACCAGGCGTATACAAACCGAGTGTGCAGTAGATGGACACTGCGTAGGCCGCCCTTCCGCATCCACCACTGCTATGTCTTGCGCCCGGACGGCAAACCACTTGAAAGAGCCGCCGGAAATTGCCACGATCTCCGACCGGCGCATCAGGAAAAAGAACGCCAAGCACATGACCCCCCACAATGCTTGCTCGAAGGGATCGGTCATCGACAGGCTGTCGAAACAGGCTTCTAGGATCTCGAGCGACACGGGTGACTTCCGTTGTTGCGGAGAGTCCAGGCGGCTGATTCCTTTGAGGAGCATGCGGATGTGCGGGTGCCCAATGGGAAAGTCATGGCCCGAAGCCGCCAAGAAGTGACGGACACCTTGGAGAACACTCATGATTGAATCACTGCGAATGGGCCCACCCGATCCGTATCCAAATTGGAAACCGTGCAGAATGAAGTCCGAGATGTGCTGCACTTGGTCAAGGGTGGAAATTCCGAGGAGAGACGGTGGGAGACCTCGGCGTGAACTCCACGACGTCCACTTCTTTAGTGCTCGGCTGTACTGGTCAAATGTGGAGTCGGCAACGGAATGAGCTCGGAGATACGCAGCCAGGTGTCGGCCAGACCCTGGGTGTCGATTGTCGGCGAGACCTGCAGCCAACCGGAGGTTAGTGATTCAAATTTGGCCGAGAACGACGGGTTAGCTGCGATGCGAGAGCCGGCGTCCGCTCGTTCATTGTCAACACCAGCGACGTGTGAGGCCGAGAACCGAAGTCCATATGACGTTTCCCACCAGCTAAGCAACCGTATGATCACTTGGGCGCGAGGATTTCGTGACGCAAGCTTGTTTTGCCATGCCACAGCGGAAGTGTTGTCGATGCGAAAATGGACGTGAAGGGGGCGGCCATTACGAGCGCCATGAGATTTCCAGCGAGAACCCCAGGCGTGGACAGCGAACGCGCATGAGAGTAGCTCGCGGAAGTTGATGTCAAACCCGTTGGGTACACCTTCCTTGAAGTCGGCGATCAGTGAGCGCTCGGAACTGGAGAATTGGTAAGTTAAAGTCTGCTGCGAGGTTATGTTGAGTGCGCACAGACCGTAGTCAGACGCATCCGTCTCAACGACGACGTCGGGCGGTGGTAGCGCGTTGAAGTAATCCAGCGAAACGCCATTGAGGTGGGGCGTGTGCAGCACAAGCCACCACCACAGCAGGTCTTGGCGCATGTCGTATGTGATGCTGACGCTCTGAAACCGGTGCAACCGAGACTCCCGCTGCCGCAAGCGCTGGAGAAAAGGCCGTGCAGCCCGGATGCATGTTGCCACGTGTCGTAGACTGCCCATCAGAGATCGGTACTCTTTCCTCGATAACGTAGAAGCGGAGTACGCGGCAGATACAATACACCGGGCCTTCCCGATCTTGTCCGCTGGCATTGATACCTGCTCCTCGACTGTGTTGAACTCCAACCCAAGGACACGTTGGCGTGTGTTCCAGTTGGTGAACTTCTTGGTATTGATGGCATCCGCGCCCAGTACCGCCACGATGGCAAAGCGCAGAGAGCGATCCATATCGTCGCAGTTCGTGCCGATGTCAGCGGCCACGTTGATGTGGTCGTCGACCCAGTGATAGTTGAAGAAACTGGTCGGGGACACGTCGTTTGCCTGGGAGCCGTGCACGTGTGCGATGGCCCCGCCAGCAATCTCGTAAAAACCAGGAGACCCTGTCTATCCGAAAGGTGCCGCCAGCTCGATCACGATGGCATCGTCCTCCTCGATGTGACCAGCAATCCGGTAGACGCTGTTGGTGTGTATGCCAATGTTCCGGAACGCGGAAGCAACATCACCGCCCATCACGCAGACCTTGGATTCTCTGTGTGCGCGTTTCAGCCGCAGTATCTCCGTAGCCACGGCATCACAGTGAATGTAGTCAGGCTTGGTGATGCTGTCTTGATCGGTGAGGCCATTGATCGAAGAACCTTCTGGAAACGAAAGGTCATGGATCGTGCGTCCTGAAGAAACTGCATCTTCATGTCCTTTATCGACGACCCCAAATGGGCTGATGATGATTTCTGGCCACTGCTCGAGGAGATCCTTGTCCAGCACCAAGCATCGGCCGGCATCTTGCTCTTTCCTGATGTTCTTGCGAAGCACATTGAGGCGGTCCCTCGCAGACCCGTGGTTGGGTGGACGTTGTCGCTGTAGAGGTGGAGGTTGCTTTAACCGCACTTCGACACCCTCTTGGACAATTTTTTGGAGAGCGTCCAGGTGCTTGTAGTCCTTGCAGAGTTTTTCCAGAACTTCCGGGACCAGGTTCTTGTTGGGTCGATAGTCACGCGGCGTTTGCCCACGTACTAGCTCCACGAAAGCAGGCAATGAGGCGCCTGTCCGCCGCGCTAACTCCGAGAGCGCGTGCTGCAGGGGTTTGTTGAGGAGAAATTCTGGACCCGCATCACCGTCACGGCACACAGGGTAATCGTCAGGTGGAAGCTCAATTCCCCTCTTTGACATGGCCTGTGCCAACGTTGCACGGCCGATCTGACGCAGTAGATCGCTTCGCGCGCGCGCGTTCGCATGCCACTTTGCTGCCGTCGACATGCTGACAACATGGCGTGGGCTCGCACTCAGAGCAGGGCTGCCGTGCTCCATCGTCTTGCTACCGGTAGGCTGGCGGGTTGGCACGAAGCTCACCGGGGGTAACACACCGGCCGGCCCTGTAGGCACGTCACCAGACGCTTCCTCAGTAGGATCCACTAGAGCAACCTGATCCGGTTGATGTGGCGAGGGTGCCCCGTCTGGTGGAGGTGATATTTGTGCCGGCTGTATGGCCGGCACTGGCTGTATGGCCGTACCGGACCGTAAGGTCAATAAGCCAGCGGGCACCGCGGCATTTCCAGCAGGGGTGTCACCGCCGTACTGAAAAACCGGTGTCTCAGCGTCTGGAAAGGTCGGATGAAGAGCGGAACAGCCGGCTCCGTGACAAAATTTCCGCTCGCGCGACGAAATTGAGGTTGAACCCGCCGTCCGACCTTGACGCCCTTACTGGTGGCTGGTTCGTGCCGCTTGTGACGGTCTTCGCCTGAGCTGGGACCGTCTCAGATGGGGCCTTCGCAGACGTGCCCATCGCCGCAGGTGCCTTGGCCGCCGTCGGAGTCTTCCTGGGCTTCTTCACCGGCGGCAGGGCCGGCTTGTCTTCGAGGCTCGAGTCCGAGTCATGGCCGCCACCGGTTGATCCTTTCTTCGCGGCCGCGGAGCCGGCGGAAGGGCGCCGCGTGAGTCGCTTCGTGCCCTTGCCCTTCTCAGGGACAGCCGCAGCGATGACCGTCTTGGCTGGCGGACGCTTGCTTGGGGTCAGAGGCGTCGGCTCCGGCGTGCGCCTCGCGGAAGTGGTCGTCCACGACTCGACACCTCCGGTGACGTCGACGACGACGGCCGCCGCGGTCGGTGCAGCAGAGGCCTCGCTATCCGAGGGGGCAACGGCTGCCCTGGATGAGGGCGAGCTGGGCGCGATGGCCGGGTCAGAAGCTCCGCGGGTGATCATAGTCTCTTGGAAAGGTTAAACCCCCTTCTTTTCTTGCGGCGTGGCGTTCTCGATTCTTCAAAGTGAGGGAGAACGCCACGCGTTCATCGGGTGGCCTGCAGCCAGCGGCCTGAACCGGGTTGGAGTACCGGTATGAAACCGGTACGTACTAACATACCGCTTGAAGTGGAAAACACAGTTCCCTCGCTGCGCTATGGAATACACCACTTCGGAGGCAATCCGAGCGACGTCACAGCCGTGGGATTTTCAGCCGGTGGGTCTCAGATCGGCTTCCAGATGACTCGCTTCGGTGGCAACGCTCCTCAGTTGTTCCAGAAGGCGTTCATCATGTCTCCTGGGTATCTTCCGAGTGTGGGCCACCACCAAGCGGAGCAGTTCTGGCAAAATGTATCGAGTGCCGTTGGATGTGAGGGGGGGCACTTGGATTGCATGCGGAAGGTCCCGTTTGGTACGCTCTCAAACGCCACGACGAAGGTCGTTAACGCGTATTTGTACACGCTGCAGCCTCGTGTGGACGGATTCATCCTTCCGAATACGTACGAGGCGAGTGTGTACCAGGGTCACTTCAACTTCTCTGGCCCATGTGTGCTCACGCATGAGCAGCACGAATACAACACAGTGGCTTACACTGGCGTCGAGAGTGAAGGAGATATTTCCATGACTCTGCGCGTGTTGTTTCCAGCAATTACCGACGACGTGATCGAAGAGCTTCTGACATTGTATCCGGCAGAAAACTATGCTAGCGCAGGATTGCGCTTCAACGACATGCAGCAATCCGCTCAAGTGACGTCGAAGAACCTAGCAGTGACGTACGCGCTTGGAAACCAGACCTGGAATGGCGAGGTTGGCATTAGTCCGGCCAAGCATGGTACCGATCAAAGCTACTACTTTTACAGCACTTACTCGCTGTCAATCCCCACAAACAATTCGGTCGCCACGCTGACTTCCGAGGCCTCGGCTCTGACTGCTCTTTCGAGCTCTATTACGTCACCTGTGAACACAACGATCGCAAGGCAAATGCAGAAGTACCTCCTGTCCTTCGTGATCACTGGTAACCCGAACTCGGTGTGGTCTGAAGACAAACCGTACTGGCCACAGTACAATGAATCCATCGAAGGCATTGAAATTGTGTTCAATGATACAATTACTATTGTGAACGACGATCTCGCCAACGAGCAAAGTGTGTACTGGAATAAGGCTTTGTGGTATTAGCACACATAACCGGTTAAACCCTCTTGAGGTGATCGTAGATCGGTTCAACGCAAGTTCCCGCGAGTTCACGACGAAATTTGAGATCACCAACACAGTACTGCAATTAGTAGCGGTGTACATGAATGCAGGCTGTAGTAGGTAATAACCACGCTGCTCATATTTGAAACTTCTGGCTCAAAACACCGAGGGTTTTGACAAACTTACCAGCATTTTACTAGTAGCTTCGGGCTTGGAATGCTGGCTGCAATACTTCCATGATGTTCTTGTGCATGTTTTGGCTCCAGCGATCCATGTTCTCGCGTAGCTCGTGCCAACCGTCTTCGCGCACCGGAAAAATTGGACGGTGCAGCCGCGAGTGAGACCATTGCGTGAGAACAATCACCTTTTCATCCTGTATGTTTTCGTTGGTCGAGACTCCGAATCGACGTGGACGTCGATTGTATGATCTCACCTCCGTGACAGCGTTTACATCTTTGCGAATGCGTTCGTTGGAGCGGTATGGGTGTCGTTCGTCTTCGTCCACAAACTCGGAAACGATCAGTCCATACGAGTCCTGTGGGTTTTCGGGTCCAGCTTCGCGATACTCGTGAAAAATGACAGTATTCGATTCCATGCGGAGTCCTTTGCCCGTAATTGACGACAAGTAATGCTGCATGATCCCCGCTTCGCCGTTGTCGTCATCTTCACGAACTGTGAGATGCCCCACCTTCTCCGAAATGCTGATTTCGCTATTGGACAGGTAATACGTGACCAAGTCGAACACTTGCTTGGTGCTCTGAGCGGATTCGAGCTGCGAGACCGCCAAGCGGACCGCCCAATAATCCCCGTGCTCGTTCTCGAATCGGCGCTCCTCCGACGTGGCGTTGAGCGGGTTGACGTGCGAAAGTCGGCGACCCAAAAAGTTGCGAGCATCCTGCAGCTTCATCGCCTTCATCGAGCGCAGCGTGTTGCGTCGCGATACCTCATCGTTCGGCAAGACGAGCGTCCGCTGAATTGGACTCCCGGACTGGATCGCCTGCACGTCCACGAAGCAGGAAACACGCGCGAGTGTCAACGTCAGACTTGACCAACCCGCTCCAGCACCGAAACGAACGCACACTCGCAGCGTAGCCCGCCATGGCCGCCTGGATGTCCACGAAGGCGTTGCGCTGGCCCTTCACCACATTGCGCAGCACGTTCGTGTAGCGCGCTTTGCTCTTCTCCTCGCCGCGCGTGGGGGCGATGGCGCGGCGCTGCAGCTCCAGCATTTGCCGCTCCAGCTGCGCCACCTCCCGCCGCAGTGCGGCGATCTCCTCCTGCCACGGCAGCACCGACTGCATGAGTCACAAGGGCGAGCGTTGGGCATGACACTCGGCCGTACTCTGCGGGCCGCGTGCGACGTCTTCCGGGGCGCCCGCTTCCGCTTCCTCTTCTTCTGCGCCGAGGTGTCGACACCGTCGTGCGCTCCGTCGGCGTCAATTGCGTCGTCGCTGCGGCGCTCGCGAGGCTCCGACGAGGTCGTCCGCTCCGCAGCTCCGGACGGCGACATGGAGGGGAGCAAGGCGACGTCACCGGGGACACGCAGGGCGGGGAGCGGTCACGACGAGTTGAGTAACTGCTCGGATGGACCGAGCGAGTCTCGTGCGAAGGCGGCAGCAGATCCGCGAGAAGGAGAATGTGGCGGCGGAGACCAACGCGGTGGCGGTGGGTGGCGGCAGGACGAGGGGGAAGAAGACGGGCAGGCGGAATGGCTCGGCGGCGAAGGAGGGGCCGATGAAAGGGCCGGGTGAAGCAGCGGCGACGCCACCGCCGGCTTCAGCTCGAGAAAAGCGGTCGGGGCGGAGCTTGAAGCAGTCGGGGCCGGCCGAGGCCAATGCTGGGCTCGTTGTGCGTCAACTGCTGCAGCGCTCGCAGTTTGGGGACGTCAAGGAGTTCCTCCACTCGGTCACGAAGAGCGAGCTGTTTCAACAGGCTCTGGTGGTGGCCACCTACGTCCAGGAGGTGGAGACGCAGAGTCTGGACTAACGGTGTTTCCTTAGGTTAAACGACTGACGGGGTCTCTGTCGTCGGTGTTGTGGTGCTGCAGCTGAAGGCGAAACATGCTGAAGTATCCGAAGCAGTTGATGAAGAACTCGTGCAGTATCAGTCGAAATATCGCGCTGTGACGAGCGAGTTAGCAGACCGAGAGCGGCGTGTCGACGAGCAGGAGGTACGGAAGCGCGTCGGTTGATGCACTGAATGGCTCAGGATTGAAATGCTGCTTTTTCTCTTGACATGTTAGAAAGAGAAAAGCGACCTTCTTGATCGATTGAAGCTTGCCCAGGAGGAATATCAATCGCTAATCGCTTGGGTTCGGTAAGCTTAGCACGTTCTTGAGCGCCAACGTGCCGTAGTTCAATGCTTGCAAGGCAGCTAACCGGACAAGTGCAGCGAGCATGAAGAGAAATTCAAGACATTACAGCAAACCAAACTGGATCAAGCTCAACTCATTGAAGAAATGGCAGAAGCTAGGCGTCAACGCGAGGAACAACTCAACGCTCTTGAAAAGGAGCGAGAAGAAGCTTTTCGTTTTGCTGAGGAAATGCAGGAACAAGTAGGTAGAGGATATTGGTTGCAAGTGCATACTTTGAATTCTGACAGTAGCTGGTTTTGATCTCAGAACTCAAACTTAAAAGCACGAATGGTAAGGAAACAACGCTACTACACCTGCCATTCACGTTTGACCAGGATACTTGGTGGCAGGCCATGGTAGAGCACGATTGTCAGCGCCTTCAAGCAGAGCTGAAAGATGAGCAGGGGGCAAACAAACAGCTACTGCTGGAAATTCAGCAGAAAGCGCATACGTAAGTTGTTTTGTCAGATTGAATTGAACCCAAATGGTTACGCTGGTACGCCCTGGTCTCGTGTGCCTATAGATTAGATCATTTGTCCAGCGAGCTAGAGACCGCTCGAAGCCAAGTCTCGACATTACACGGACAGATTCAGGTGAGAGTATCTGGTCAAATTTATAGGTTTAATTTCCACTGAGTCACATTGCTCCGGTTTGGTTGGCCGTGTAAAGTTGGAAGCTATTTCACGACAGTCTGTCACTCAAGAACGTGATCGTCTCCAGCAGCAATATCAACTTGATCGAGAAGATTGGAAGTCCACTCAGGTACTCGTAGAATAAACAAGCCGTTTGAGTGCCCTTACTGAGTGCCTTGCTGACAGGAACACCGCGATATGTTGGAGAAGAGAAAAGCGGATGAGTTCAGAAAAATGGACCTTGAGCTTCGTCACAGGGACCAATCTCTTTCGCGGCTACGCATTGAGTGGGAAAGTGAAAAAATGCAACGGGAGAAAACTGAGGCTAGGCTACAGAAGTTGTCAGCATTTCTCGATGTGAGTTGGATCACCATAGACTTCCTGGTCTGGAACAGTACGATTATTAGTATCTTGCCTGAACTACTGTATTACTATCCTAGGAAACGAAGGCGCACACGAAAGCATTAGAAGAAGACACTCAACAGCTAAAGGCACAGCTAAATGGTGAGCAGTAGTTGGTAGGCTTTCACGTATCATGATTCTGCGAATTTAATAATGACTGTCGCTAACTGTCACAACAGAGGAAAAGGAGGAGAGAACGAGCAAATATCACGCGCTTCAGATTGCTCGTCGGTACGGACATAAGTCGTTGTAAGCTCTAGTCAACTGATCCCTAATTTTGGTGAAAACTTGTCCGAGGAGAGATCTGCAGACGCTGCAGAAGAGCTGTAGAGAACAAGAAAGCGCGAAATTGGATGCTCAGAGTGAAGTGGCTTCACTTATCCAACGGTGCGTCGTTCTCTGCATTTACGTATACTAAAATATGGCAACACTGAAAGACAGGGTGTGGTGGTCACAGCATGAAGTCGATTCGTCGCGATCACTTAGCCCTGCTCCATCGCGTCGAGTCACCGAATCAGTTGGTTGCACAATGGCACGCCAAGATGCAGGAAAATGAGCGATCCTGCTCCTACGCGAAATGAGTTGCTGAGAAAAGGACGGCGCTGAAGTATATAGCAAAAGTAGACAGCAGCATGCAAACTTCAGGACGTGCATCGCGAGCTTCCAGCAAGGGACAGCGATTAATCTACAGCTTTTAATCACAGCAATAAATCGTCTCACCCAGCACTGCACCCACTGACGATAAGAAAGCTTCAAAGTTTGAAGAGGTGTTAAATGGCTCGTACAGTACGACTCATCCCACGCGCCCGTACGCCAAGCGGAGCGCTGCTTATCTTTGCATTCGTCGTCCCATGGACGAGCACAGTTCCGAGCGCTCGAGACCGGCTGGGATCGCCGGTAACCTGCGACGTGCTATACCGCCACTCAACTCGCGGAACGCAAGCCCTGCAACCAATGGCAGCGCCGCATTCCGCGCCTGCCGCCAGCGGCATAAACTGCCGGCGGTTTGCCTCCAAATACGCATAAGCCGCAGCCTGTCTGCTTCGTTGATTGGTTCAGAAACGGCAAGTGACGAGGCAATATGTCGGCGGTCTCATCTCGACGCGGTGACGTAGGCAGGTTGGTGTCCGGTTTGCCTTGCTCTTTGTATGGCGGACAGCCTCAAGACTGCATGCGAAGCGCCTTCGAGATCGTCCCGGTTGCACGGTACATCCATCACAACTTCAGCGGCCCAAGATTCCGCGATGATCGTGGCCGCGACTCGAGTGCATTCCGCAATTTGCCTCACAGTTCGCACGTGCGCAATTGCAACTGCGTCATGGCTCCCCAAGCTGCCGATCAAGCATCGCCGTACCAGGCCCCGCCGGTGAGGCATGTGTCACTGCGCTCGTTGCAGTTGACACCGCGCGCACGGGAGCTCTCGTCGCGACTTAGCGGTCTGCCGTCCCCGGCGCAGACGCCGCACAGCGCGTACTTCCAGATCGACGAACCGCAAGTCGTGACGCCCAAGACCTACGACCTTCCGGTAGACCCGAAGCAGTTCGACCGGGCGACCACCATCAAGACCAGCAGCATGCTGCGACCGCACATGCGCATCTTCTACCTGTCGTGGATATCGGGCATCACGGGCTTCATCGGCTGGTACGCCATCCCGCCACTCATGCCAGTGATCAAGACGCAGCTTGGGCTCACGGACGGTGAGGTGCTCAACTCGGATATTGCCAGCACGGCCAGCACGATCTTCTCGCGTATTGCGTCGGGTCCGTTGCTTGACCGCTTTGGCCCGCAGGTGGTGCAAAGCTCCGTGCTGTGGTTCGGAGCTGTCCCCATCGTCTGCGCTGCCTTCGTCAACTCGGCCACGAGCTTGCTTATCGTCCGGTTTTTTATCGGTCTAGTGGGTTGCGTCTTCGTATCTAGTCAATACTGGACCACAATCACCTTCGCGCGCAATGTAGCGGGCACGGCCAACGCCATCACGGGTGGACTGGGTTTGTCCGGTATCGGATTCGCCTTCCTGGTGCTGCCGTTTGTGTACGAGGCCATCACTTCGGGTGGCCACGTCTCGGACGACCTGGCCTGGCGAATCACGATTGCACTGCCTGCCGTGTTGATGATCATCATGGGCACCGTGATCCGCTTTGTCGTGGATAGCTGTCCGACGGGGGACTTCCAAGAACTCATGAACACTAAGCGTCAAGCCGAACAAAATGGCCGAGCGGCTCCTGCTCGGATCAGCATCAGCGGCAGCTCTAGTGTCCTACCAATGACGCAGCCCTCTGCAGGTGAGCAGCCGAAGCCCATGAGCATGCTTCAGTCTTTCAAGATCGTACTGACGGACGTGAATGTCCTGGTCATGATCGCCCAGTACGCTGCATGCTTCGGCACGGAGCTGCAGCTGAACAACATGGGTGCTCTCTACTTTTACACTCAATTCACTAAGAAGGGCTGCACCCCGACGAACGGCACGCTCTGCTATCTGCTCTCGAAAACGAACGCTGCTACGGTGGCGTCATCGTTCGGACTCATGAACATGTTTGCTCGCGCTTTGGGTGGCTTGGCATCTGACGCCGTGAACCGCCGACTGGGCATGAGCGGCCGACAATACGTGCAGTTCACGCTGTTGTGCGTCTTGGGCGCGCTGGTGATCACTCTGAGTCACCTAGACTCGCTTGGTTCCTGCATCGCACTGTATGTGCTCGTAGCAATCGCTGCGCAGGCAACCGGCGGGTCCACGTACGGCATCGTGCCATACTTGAACGAGCAGCATACAGGCACTGTGAACGGCCTCGTTGGTGCTGGCGGCAACTTGGGTGGAGTGATCTACGGCATCATTTTCCGTAGTACGGACGGGTACAGCACGGGGCTGCTGTACACCGGCATTATCATCTTGGTCTGCGCCGTGCTTACACCGCTGCTGCGGTTTCCGCACTTGCAGCAGGAACAGGAGCCGGAAGATGTCCACCACGGCGCTTCCAAACGATCACACAGCACCATGTACCTTGAGGATGAGCCTTACGAGTAAAAACCACTCCTATGACTGAAGTTGAAGAGGTAGGCTAGGTAATAAAGTTAACGTAATAGAGTATCATTTTGAATTAGAACGCGCTGAGTCATCAATAATTGCCTTCTGTACAGAATGGTTGGAGTTGTTTTACGTGTCGATCTCCACCCAGGTTATTGCATATTTTTCGCCGTGAGGGGTTGATGTTGGTGAAATCATCCCCGAATGCAGCAAAAGGTGCTTGTTGGTCTTCTTGATGCACGTCCGATTTAGCCAGGTCCGTTTCAACAGCTTGAAGCCTGCCATTTTCACACGGAAGGTTGCATGTTGCTACTGACAGCACATGCAGCCAGAACCGAGCTTTTTACTGATCTGCATGTACATGCTACTACAATAACCTAGCGTACGAAGAAATTTACGATGATGTCTGATCCGAGCTCTGGTTCCACCCTCCCTGAGCCTACATCAACAGTACCAGTCAATCATGCGTATTCGACAAGTGCTGGCATTCCACAGCAGCCCAGCAATACTACTTTGACGACGTCCACTCGTCTCATGCAGGCAGCACCGCTGCCACTTACGACAGATTTCCACGCTGGCAAAATATTGGAACTTGGTGCGTTGCCCCCAGCGCCAACACAGGAGCGTGAAGAAGCCTACATTCCCGTGGCGCTGGCACGGGCACAATTGAGTAAAGTGGTGGCTGACATGCACGCGATGAAAGCTGAACAGGTTCAGAAGCTCGGTGAAATTCTTGAGCATTATCGTGGCATCGAGAAAGACACCCGGGAACGGCACGAAGCACATGTCCGAGCACTTAAAGATCGAGCCGAGTCCAAGCTGAAAGAGTCACGAGAGCAATATACCAAACTGGAAAAGGCTGGAGCACAACGCGAAGAACTCCACGGAAAGGAGAAAAAAGAACTTCTTGCAGAGCAAGAAAAACTCCATCGTCGACACTTGGAAGCTTACGAAGCGTGGCGGTGTGACTTTGAGTGTGCTTTGCAGGCCCACGAAGATGAGTATGCGCGACAGCAAAAGACAGCGATGAATGAGATTACACGTGTATCTCAAGCAGCAGAATTCTCTAGTCGTCAAGCACAAC
This sequence comes from Phytophthora fragariaefolia, assembly GCA_030267785.1. Taxonomy (NCBI): domain Eukaryota; phylum Oomycota; class Peronosporomycetes; order Peronosporales; family Peronosporaceae; genus Phytophthora; species Phytophthora fragariaefolia. The sequence goes on from BSXT01018890.1 coordinate 12,591, forward strand.
AGCAAATTCGCTACGAATTACAGATGTGCATCGAAGATACCCACAGTCAAGCGATGCGTGTCAGTGAACAAATGTGCAATGTACGTTTGGGCATGGAAAAGCAACATAATACGTTTTTGGAACGTGAGGCCAAGCTTCGCCGACAGTTTGCTGCAAACTTGGACGTTGAGCGCTTCATTTATTTGCTCATTGACAGCGTTGCCGATAGCAAGCAGCAAGTTGCTGAAGCTCAGCACGCAGAGAACCTTAAGGAAAAGCTACGTGACCTTGAAGCGAAGGCCAAAGTGGCAGGCTCTCGTGAACAAGTACTGGAGCGTCGACTGAAAGCTGCACGAGATAGGTTCGACTTCATTGAAGCTCAAGCAGTACGCGAGACGGTTGAATTACTAGTCCATGCTGTTGCCGTGACAATAGAAACCCCGAAGAGTAAAGCCACACCAAAAACGTCAGATGCACCAACGCAAACGCAGGCATTCGAGGAAGAGCCGGAACGAGATGCAAAGTGTGCCGAGACCCCACTAGAAACCCCAACTCATGTGGTCACTGATGTTCCTGTGCTTCCACTGGACAGGAGCACGTACGAAAGCGAGGTTGAGATCGCTCGTGAGCGAAATACTGCGCTAGTACGCTCAAAAGCTTTACTGCATGAAGCGAAAAAAAAACTCGACAGTCTAACCGTACCCAAGAAAACTGCAAAAACTGCAGTCAAGACGTGGCTAGTTGCATTTCAAAATGAGCATGGGCGGGAACCAACTATTGACGAGAAAGCCCAAGTGAAAAATTTGTATTTGGCCTTCAAAGAGGCCGAAAGGGCTTTTAGCTCCCAGAAAGAGCATGTGGCAACACTGAAGCAGCAACATCATGAACTAGCACTCCGAATTGACGCATCAAGTCGATGGTTAGCCCTTGGGTCGACGGTTAAAAAGTCTGCTCGTAGTGAACGGGTTGACGACGAGCACGAAGGAAGTAGATTAACTTCCGCTCGACCGGATACGAGCAGTCAAAGTACACTCGAAAGCTCACGACCAGCTTCGCATGCAGATTCACGACCATCCTCATCATCCACCTCGAACGCAGACGTTAGCACAGAAGCTGAAATCGTGATGACGGATGCCAGTACCGAGGCTAGTATCACAACCAGAGATAGCGGTACTGACGCGGCTTCGACCGATTTACAAGGAAATGCTATTGCAATTTTGGAGAAGGAACTTCATGAACTTCGTTCTCAATTGGCAACTGCCAATATCCCGAAGCAAGACGAAAGCGAACGCTACTCTGGAAATGCAGAGCTAGCAAATAGTGACGAGAATGCTTTCACAGTGCGCTCAAACTTGCAAAACGGCCTCGCTAGTAAGCCTGTTGCTAATGATGATACCAGTAGCTCATTGCAAAAATCAGCACCACAGTCCAATATCACAGATCAAGCAGATCAAGCAAATGGTCTGCGTCCCGTGAATCAAGAGCTGAAGGAGGAGGCCGAGGCTCGTCAGGAGGAAGTTGATCGTGAACTGCACCAACAACGCCAAGCTCTTCTAGATCAGATTGCTGGCTTATCCCAAGAAATTGAAGAGCGCCGGGCCGAGAAAACTAGGCTTGAATCGGAGATCGAGCAGTTGAGACTTCACCTTAAGCTCACAGAAGCACAGGACAGTGAACTGTATCCACCGAGTGAAGCAAAATATTGTGGTGACGCTGAAAGTAATGGTGGTGTTGAGGATAACGAAGTTATTGAAACAAAAGGTATGGCTGAATCTGATACCACTGAAGACCTGGAGCAAAACGATGACGAAAAGGAGTTTTTGGGTGCCGCAGCTGAAGCAAAAGATGATGAAGACGAACCAGTCGATGAGGGCTTCGATGATAACGAGAAAGAAGAACCAGAGGAGGACGAGATTCCGGAAGTAAAAGAGGATGCTGCACGATTTCTTCATCTAGTACAGTTGATCAGTGACGCCGTTGCACGGGGAAAAGCTCAGTTTAACCGTGGTGACAAAGCAAAATGTTATCAAACGTACGCAAAGTGCGCCGAAAAATGTATTGTGGAACTGCAAGCGCTGAATGACAAGCAACGACGTCAAGATGCCCCAGCATTAAAACGTGTATTGGCCGAGACAGCACGACTACCGCCTGCTCGTGGTCCTTTGGTACTTCGAAAGCAACTTGATGCAGTTCGTGATAGCTGTGAAATGTGGTTGAATGCTCGAGAAGAGCAGGCGGCAGCTCGACTGGCTGAGCGTAAGGCTCGAAAGGAGGCTAAAGCCGCAGCCAAAGCAATCAGAAGGGAACAAATGCTTGAGAAAAAGCAGAAGGACACCGAACAGCGTGATGAAGAGAGAAAAGCGCACAAGAAGAAGAGCTCTCCGAGTCAAAGCTCGGCCTCGGTATCCACCGCAGGAGGAGGTAAAGCCTTGGAAGAAGCAAAGCAAAAACTCCGAGCACTTGAGGCGAAGGCCAAAGCTGACCGTGTTAAAATTTCACAACTTGAGGCGGCTCTGGCTAAAGCTGAGACGCAGTTAGCCATCGGTGGCGGTGGTGGAGGTGGAAGTAGCAATGCTGCAGGAAGTAGTGCAGCTTCAGACCGCCGCGTGGCTGATATGGAGAAGAAGCACAAGAAGGCCCTCGAAGACAATGAAAAGGTCGCGAAGAAAGAGATCACCACTCTTACACAGCAACTTCAGGCTGCTCAGAAGGCGTCGCAAGAGCTACAAGAGCAAACTGCAGCTCTGCAAAAGGAACTTGGCGTCGCTGGTGGCAAGGCGAAGCAGCTCGGCCAACTTGAAACAGAAGTAGTCCAGTTGCGCGAACAAGCAGCGCTGGTAGTCCCATTGAACAATGAACTTCGTGAAGCCAAAGCTCAGTACGCAACTCTAGAAACGAGTTATCGCGAAGAGCAGGCGCTGCGCAAGAAGTACTACAACCAGATCGAAGACATGAAAGGAAAAATCCGCGTGTATGCTCGCTGTCGTCCGATGAGTAACTCAGAAAATGAACGTGGTTGCGCTCCGTGTGTCAAGTTTATCGATGAGTTCTCACTTGAAGTGTCAGGAGGCAACCGCGCAGCTAAGACTTTTGCGTATGACCAGGTCTTCTCACCCGCGAGTACGCAGGTCCAGGTCTTCGAGGACACGAAAAACCTTCTTCAGAGTGCTGTGGACGGCTACAATGTCTGTATTTTCGCTTACGGCCAAACTGGATCCGGCAAAACTTTCACAATGACTGGTAGTGAGAGCGATCCGGGGCTCAGTCCACGGGCAATTCATCATCTCTTTGCGTTAGCTGACGAGGGGAAATCAAACTTCACTGTGAGCTTCCAAGCCACAATGCTCGAGCTCTATAACGACACCCTCATTGACTTGTTTCATCTCATGGAAGGCGGAGCAGCGCACGACAACAAACTGGACATCAAAAAGAACGAAAAAGGCATGGTTGTTGTTCAGAATGCTACGCTCAAGAAGTGCACCTCACCTGACCAAACCTTAAAAATGTTTGAGTCCGCCAACAAAAAACGGCAAGTTGGTGCTACCAAGATGAATGCCGAAAGTAGTCGAAGTCACTCCATATTCTCGATGCTCGTTGAGAGCTACAACAAGACCACGAAGGCCACTACCATCGGCAAACTCAGTCTTGTCGATCTAGCTGGGTCGGAGCGCGCAGGCAAAACTGGCGCCACAGCTGATCGCCTCAAGGAGGCCCAAGCCATCAATAAGAGTCTCAGCGGTAAGTTGTACTGGCATCGAATGCCTCGAATCTAATCTTTGCGAAAACTTCGTTCATGAACTTCAAACGTTTTGCGACAGCTCTGGGAGACGTCATCTCAGCGTTATCGACGAACGAAAAGTTCATCCCGTATCGCAACAACAAGGTGCCCAGTCCCGTCATGATGTTTTCTAGTCAAAAGCTCTCACAATAGTTGTATCTGCTTTGGTATAGTTGACGCAGTTGATGCAGGACTCGCTTGGTGGCAACGCCAAAACGGTGCGGGATACTTGCAGTCTGAAGTCACCTTGTGAGTTAATCATTACCGTTCCGCTGCTACAGCTAATGTTCGTCAACATTTCGCCGGCCGACTACAACCAGGTACGTCTGCACGTCTTGGCTTTGTCATGAATGGCTCGCACGCTCGCCGTCGTCGGCGCCATCAAGATGTCGACGCTGCTGCTCACGGCTCTTCTGCGTGCTCGTGCAGGAAGAGACCGTGACCTCGCTCACGTACGCGTCACGCGTGAAGCTCATCACCAACAACGCCAACAAGAACTCCGAGAGCGAGCAGGTCAACCGGCTCAAGGCCATTATCAAGCAGCTCCGCGCAGGCAAGACCGACGTCGACTTGGACGGCGTGATCGACTAGCCTGAACACAGCAGAAAACAACGCACTACACAACCGCGCGGAACCGTTACGACCCCACCCCCCCACCTCACCTAACACTAGCAACGCAAGATAACAACGCGGGGTTTCGTGCTCTCAACAACTCGGTGTCTCACATTTTATTCCAACCCAATGAAGCAGAATAAACGGAAGTCGGTCCTTAATCGGTTCGCCATGCAGTCGCCGAGGGCGGCAGAAGTCGTACGTGAAATACCGAAGAGAACAGCTCCAGGCAGCCGCAGCAGCGTCTCCCTCCCCACGCTGCAGCGAGAGAGAAAAAAAAGCGGCCGAAAAGTGCGTCGACCTTGCAGCCCACCGCCACTTCCCAGCTCCACTGCGCGCGCCCTACGTCTGAATTTCAGTCCTCCTCCCCCTGCTGTACCCGCCAAAGGGGGGCACTCCCCCGCGCGACGGCCTCGCGCGCGCCGCTTATCTGTTGGCCTTGGCCACACGCTCGATCTCGTCCTTCTTCTTAATAGCGTAACTGTTGGACGAGCCCTTGGAGGCGTTGATCAGCTCGTCGGCCAGGCACTCGGCGATGGTCTTGACGTTGCGGAACGAGGCCTCGCGCGCGCCCGTGGCGATGAGGTACAGCGCCTGGTTGACGCGGCGGAACGGGGACACGTCCACGCCCTGGCGGCGCACCACGCCGGCCGAGCCGACGCGGGTCGAGTCCTCGCGCGGGCCCGACTTGATCACGGCCTCCACGACGACCTGCAGCGGGTTGCGGTCCGTCAGCAGGTGGATGATCTCCAGCGTGTGCTTGACGATGCGCGTGGCCTTGAGCTTCTTGCCCGAGTTGCGGCCCTTGCGCATGAGCGCGTTCACCAGGCGCTCCGTGATGGGGCACTGCGCCTTGCGGAAGCGCTTCTTCTGGTAGCGCTGCGCCGTGTGCGGCAGGAACGTGGCGGCCTTGCCCTTCACGGCGATGTAGTCCTCCAGCGAAATGTCGGCCGCGACGCTGATGTCATCGTACGACCTGCAACAGGTTACCACGCACACCTCTGTATTAGGTTCTCTGTCGCCGCGGTGCGGCTCCTGATGATCTGCTGCTGCTGCTGCTGCTATTGCTTTTGTATTGATCTTAATGTACTGCGCCCGCGGAGACGGGTCTGGCTGCGCGCGAGGTGTCGCCGCACGCGCCGCGAGGAGGCGCGCGCCGCGCACCTGTCTGCGCGCAGCCGCGCCGAGCGGCCTGCCACCTACCACTTGTTAAAGAGCTTCACTTCAGTTGCAACTTCCGCCATGTTGAGAGAGTTTCCGAGGATGAATTCGAGCGAAGAGTGCGGCGCCCCAGGGCGGAGCCGCCGCCAAATGAATGGGTAGGAGGCTCCTGGCATACCCAGATCGAGTCAAGCATACGGGACGCGAGTCAAAATGCGCCCTAGCCCTTGGCGGTCCGCGGTCCGCCTGACCGGTCCGGTCGCGGGCCGGGGCCAATTTTCGGGTGCGGATCGTAGAATTGCTCGCCAACTGTGGGGGGGGGGAGAGCGCTAGGCCGTTTGGGCCGTTCCCGCGCTGTTGGCGGCGGGGACGCGCTCGCGGAACATGGGGCCGAGGCAGTTGGCGCTCGAAGTAGCTGCGAGTGAATCTGTGGCGGCGAGTGGCGACATTTTCGTGTGGTTCTATCGTGCCGGACGGGTCCTGTGGGCATGGACGGCGAAGGATCCGTGCTCTTTGCTGCGGCTACGCTTCAGTGAAATGCTCGATCTATCTACCAGAGGCAGTTGCTTGATAGCACCTTGCTATTGCGAATGTAGAAGTTGTGAAATCTTTTTTTTTACTTTCTTGTTCGTGAATATTAAAAGCAGGTGCTGATCCCAGTGTTTGGGAAATTCAGTATGCTGCACATATTTTTGCCTTCGTCAACCTGCCCAGTGTACCTGGGTGTAGGTTCAGTTTCCAACCCTTGCTGAAGTTGACGAGCTCGTTTTTGCAACGGCACTGCAGAGGGTGTGTGCAGTGCATACAATGTTGGCGCAGCCGGTTTGCCAACCAGGCGCCAGGCATATGAAACAAGCTAGCGAGGATGGCAGCTTCAATTTCCGATCCAGCGGTAGAGAAGGCAACGATGTTCTCTGGCAGAGTTCGCCAAGCACTTGGCCATGCAAAGTCTGCGTTGCCAATCCGGTGTTGTCCTCGCTGTGCAAGACGGGTGGAGGAGGCCTTGATCGGCTCGCCCGCGTTTCGCCACTCGACGCGCCGAAAACTGCTCCTCAACGCACATCCCAAACTGCTCCCAAACCAGAAATAGCCTGCTCTTGGTAAGCGCTCTGCCAAAAGCAAACCGCTCCTTTACCGTCAAGTAGGTGCCCTCCAAACCACGATTCCCTTTCAATCCCGCTGCGCGTATCTCAACGGTCGCTGCCACTTCCAAACAGCAAATACACCGGAGCGTGTCTCTTGCGTTACCTCGGAGACCCGATCTCTGCGACACGCGAAAACGCGCTAGCAACCGGTACACTGTACCACCCCGCCATAATGAGGGCGGAAGAAGGCGGCGCCTCATTCCCCAATACAAACTTCAGCACAGACATGGGCGGCGGGCCGGCCAGCGCCGACGTGGTGCGCTCGTCCTGCTTCGTGACGTTCCCGGAGCAGACGCGCGCGGAGCCCGTGCCCGTGGACGCGTGGTACCTGTTCGCGGCGGGGCTGACGTTCCTGCGGCGCCTGGCGCGCGACCGCGTGGGCGACGAGATGCGCATCGCGCTGCTGCTGCAGGTGCCCGGCGACGAGGCCGGCGAGCGGCGCTACGTGTCCGTGGGCTCCAACACGGTGCTGCAGCGCGCGCTGCAGGAGACCTTCGATTGCCCCGACAAGGCGCTCGTGCTGCACGTGGTGGACGTGGCCAAGGTGCGCGGCCAGAAGCGCATCCACGTGCGGCCCGAGGTGAACCCGAACGTGTCCCCCGAGCCCGTGGAGCCCATGGGCCTCGTGTTCCCGACGCTGTCGGTGGACGGGCTCATGACGCCCACGGCCGTGGAGGTGCCGGCGGCGCAGCTGACCAGCGAGAGCCTGCACGAGCAGATGAGTCGCTCCATGTTCAACTACCGCAAGGACGACAGCGTGCGGTGGGACGGCGCGCGCTCGAGCGCACTGGACAAGACCCACAAGGCCTTGAGTCAGAGCGCCTTCTTCGTGGAGGAAAGGGACTACACGAAGAGAGAAGCACAGCAGCACCAGCAGCAGGAAGAGCAGAGGGAGAGAACGCAGAGAGCTGGCGTCCCCGTGGCGGTCGAAGCGGTCGCCGACTTGCTGCCTGCAGCCAAGCAGGTGGACGATGGCAGCAGTGCACAGCAACAGCAGGAGCAGGAAGAGCAGGTGGACGAGGGCGACATCCCCGTGGCGACAGTCGTCGAGACCGACGCGGCGCAGATCCCGAGCGACTACGTGATGCTGGAGCTGCAGACGGGGGCGGGGCTGCCGGCAGCCCCCGCCAACTCGAGCTCAACGTACTTCATCTCCTCCCGCTGGGCAGAGCAGGCGGACGAGATGAGCGCGTCCATGCGGCTGGAGCGCCCGCGGCAGCCGCGCGCGACCGCCGCCAGCAGCGTCGGCAGCATCCGCGCCAACGCCAACCTCGAGGATTCCTTCGTGATCCTTGAGCGCCACGAGCTGTGAGCGAGGAGCAAGGAGAGCTGGTGCCGTGCGGGGGTGGGTGGTCCCGACGACGATAGAGGCTTGCGAACACTATTTTGCCATTTTGTAGACGAACTGAGAAGTCAATACAAGTATTTATACTGCTTCTAAACCAAATTGTTTAACATCAAACTCATCGTCCAGATTAGTATCTCCAGAATTCTGGCCTCCGTCTGGAGTCTGCAAACTCCCTACCGGTACCTTCTCTTCATCCCCTTTGAATACCGATTCTCGTGTGCGAGGCTCGCAAACGTCGAGGCCTCGCAAACGTCGAGGCCTCGCCGCGTGGACCCCCGAAAGTTGATACCCTTGGAAACAGCGTCCCCTTCAGAAACGCCCGAACCTGGGCGCCGCCCGTTCCAGTCCAGCCCCCGGTCATTTCGCCTTTTGCCGCTGCTCGAGACGACCCGCTTCCTGGCAGCATGGCGGCGGTGACCGGCAGCGTGGTGAGCGTGCAGAGCGCGGCGCAGTTCGACGAGGCCACGGCGCGCGAGTCGACGCTGTCCGTGACCTTCTTCTGGGCCGAGTTCCACGAGGCCTGCCGCCCCAACGGCCAGCTGGACGTGGTGGTGCGGCAGCTGGCCACGCTGCACCCGCGCATCCGCTTCCTCAAGGTGGCGGCCGAGGAGCTGCCCGAGCTCTCGGAGCGCTTCCAGATCGCCGTCGTGCCCACCTTCGTGGTGGCGCAGGGCCGCGCCGTGCTGGACAAGCTCGAGGGCGCCAACGTGGCCGAGCTGGCCAAGCGCGTGGACGTGCTGAGCAAGAGCGTGGCCAAGCGCAGCGGCGCCGGCGCCGCTGCCGGTGCGGAGGACGCCCCCAAGCCGCTGGACGAGGCGCTGCAGTACCGCCTCAAGAAGCTCATCAGCGCGTCGCCCGTCATGCTCTTCATGAAGGGCAACCCGACGGAGCCCAAGTGCGGCTTCAGCCGGCAGATGCTGGCGCTGCTGAACGAGGACAAGATCCAGTTCGGCACCTTTGACATCCTCAACGACGACGAGGTGCGCCAGGGGCTCAAGCAGTTCTCCAACTGGCCCACGTACCCGCAGCTCTACGTCAACGGCTCGCTCGTGGGCGGGCTCGACATCCTCAAGGAGATGAAGGCGGACGGCTCGATCGTCGAGCAGCTCGGCCTCGCCAAGAACGTCGAGGAGGCCGAGGCCGCCTTCCAGGAGAGTCTGCGCGCGCTCGTCCACTCGGCCCCCGTGCTGCTCTTCATGAAGGGCACGCCCGCCGAGCCCAAGTGCGGCTTCAGCAAGAAGACGGTGCAGCTGCTGCGCGACCACCAGATCGCCTTCAGCTCCTTCGACATCTTGAGCGACGACCAGGTACGCCAGGGACTCAAGAAGTTCTCCAACTGGCCCACGTACCCGCAGCTCTACGTCAAGGGGAAGCTCATCGGCGGACTCGATATCCTCAACGAGATGGCCGAGGACGGCGACCTCAGCGAACAGCTGGGCGTGGAGAAGAAGGCCAAGAAGGACAACAAGTACGAGCAGCTGATCAACCGCGCGCGCGTCATGATCTTCATCAAGGGCTCGCCTCTGCAGCCTCAGTGCGGATTCAGCCGCAAGCTCGTGGACATCCTGAACGCCGAGGGCTTCAAGTACGACTACTTCGACATCCTCACGGACGACAGCGTGCGTCAGGGCCTCAAGAAGTACTCGAACTGGCCCACTTTCCCGCAGCTCTACGTGAACGGCGAGCTGATCGGCGGGCTGGACATTGTGCAGCAGCTGCAGGAGGATGGCGAACTCGCGGAGCTTAAGGAGTAGACCAGAAAGCTCGCTGTCGGCAAGTAGAGCCTACTGCACTCGGAAAGTTAAAAGATTGTAGGCGGGTCCTGTGCGCCACGCAAGTTTCACGCACGTTTCATAAGTGCACCCGCTTATTCCTTATCGAATGATCTACTTCGTATGCGCTTCAAGTTTCCACAGCACTAAGCGATAATCTGCGTGATGATGCCAGCAGCCAGCGTCTTGCCGCGATCGCGCAGCGTGAAGCGTCCGAGCTGTCGATAGTTGGAAAACTCCTCGAGACAGATCTTGCGATGGCACGTGATTTGCACCACAGCCGAGCGTTCGCGGGTGATGCAACGCGGCTTTTTCTTTTCCACTTCTCCAGTCTTGCTCAGGATGCTCACCAAGCGTGTGATATTCACAGGCTCGTCCACGTTGTGCATGTGTATGGTCACATACGTTCCCTTCACCAACGGCACTTCCACCGCTGGCATGGTCATAATCTTGGCCTCAAACTTCTTCGCAAGCTGTACGGGGGACGCAATAGAGCACAGAATGCTCCCGGTACTGCATATGTCGAGAGCAGACAAATGATTTAGTTAAAACATGGCACAAAACCGAGAATGCGGCGATAATGTAACGTACGTAAGTGCCGATGGGTCAATCCCGGTGACACCCATCTCAATGGTATCTCCTGCGCGAGCAAGTGTGCATGTCTTGCCATCTTGCTCCATTCCTATCATTGCAACAAAATACCGATGAGAAGCCGCAAAAATCAGGCAGGAGCTCTAAAAGGTACGGGGTTTACCTTTTACCGTCAGTGGAAGACCAATTGGCATAAGAAGGAACTGTAACAGGGGCAAGCAGATTAATAAGAACGCACAGCCAAAAACTTGAACAAGACATGCTTACCGAGTCGCCCACCGCGGCAGCACCAGCGTATACGCGACCTGAAATGGTTTGTCCCAGACTCATAGACTTCGATACATCCGACACTGTCATTCGGAACGGCTTCGAAATCTGGCGCTGAGGAGGTGCAAAGGTGTCTGTACGAGTCAACACAGTAACGTTAGAAACCTGATAAGCCAGCTATAATGGGCACTGTTCACTGACCGATAGCCTCGACCAGCGAGGGGCCTGAGTACCACGAACACTCCTTCACCCCGCCGGTCTTTTCCAGGTTAGCGCCCGTCATACCGCTGAGCGGCACAAACCTCAGGTTTTTCGGGCGGAAACCAGCACCCTGGAGGAACGTGGACAGCGATTTCACGATGTTGTCGAAGCGCTCCTTATCCCAGTTGACCTGTAAAGTAAGAGCCAAGCCGTAATGCATGAGTATGAGCTACGCATCTCGCCAACTTCAACACGAAGGACCCTACCATGTCCATCTTATTAACAGCCACGACCATCTGCGAGACACCGAGGCTTCGCACTAGTAGAGTATGTTCCTTCGTTTGGCCCGAGTTTTCGAAAGCCGCCTCGAACTCGCCAGTAGCTGACGGTACCACCAGCACGGCCACATCTGCCTGCGCAGCACCCGCAATCATCTTCGGGATAAAGTCACGGTGTCCTGGGGCATCAAGCAGTGTGACATGCTTGGTTGCAGTCTCGAAGTGACTCGTGCCGACATCCATAGTGACGCCACGCGCACGCTCGTCGTCGTCGGCATCCATCACCCAAGCGTACGCGAAGGACGACTTGCCAGCCTCGCGCGACTCCTTCTCGTACTTGTGCATGAGCCGCTTGCTCACGTATCCCAGCTTGTACAGCAAGTGTCCTGTGATCGTACTCTTTCCCGCGTCGACATGGCCGATCACGACCATGCTGATCTTGGTCTTGCCAGCCGTGCGCGCTTCCTCCTCGAGCTTGGCCGCCTGCTCCTGCGTCTTGAGCTCTGCGCGCTCGAACGCCTTCTTCTCCGCGGGGGTGAACTGCGTCTGCGCGCGCGAGATGGTCGGCGCGGCATTGGCGGCATCGGCCACCGAGACACGCGGAGCCTTCCTCTCGTCGTCCGCCTTCTTGGGCGGCGAGGGCATGGCGCCGCCGATGGCCATGGCCTTGCCCTTAGCGGGGGCGGGCATCACGATCTCCTTCTTGGGCTTGGCGACCTCCTTCGTCTCGCTGCCGATGGCCAGCGCCACGGTCTCGAGCCGCGGGATCTGGATCTGCAGCGGCAGCACGCCGCCGGCGGCCACGGGGGCCTTGGGGTTCTCCAGCAGCGCCACGACGGCCTTGTCCAGGTCGTAGTTGGCTGCACGCAGCTCCTGCGTGACCTGCTGCGCCGAGAAGCGGCCGCCCACGGCCTGCGTGACCTGCGGCACCATAGCCTCGAGGATCTCTGCGTCGCCCGGGTCCTCGCTGCTCAGCTGCTGCTCGGTCTCCTCCTGCTGCACGAAGGAGAAGACGGACCGCTGGCGGCTCGGCGAGTCGCGGCGGTACATGAACTCGTCTGTGCAGTGGCGTGTGCAGCGTCAGAGGAGGAGGTCAACGTGGGTGCGCGGGGGGGGACTGCAACGCACTGGAATTGGGCGAGTTGGGCTCATCGTCGTCGTAGAACTCGTCGTAGTCTGCGGCAGCCAATGAGAACGTTAGCGCATGTGAAGGGGGGGGGGGACGACCACTTGCCTTCGTCCTCGTACGAGTACGCGCGGTTGCGGACGTTGCGGTGGCGAGACATCTCGAGCACTGCTCGATGACCAGATCCGTAGCGACGTCGGGGTTTTCCATGCGGACACACAGGTGCAGGCAGTTTCGTGTGTGGCACTTCATGTGGCGTGGCGCACACGAAGTTGGGGGGACTGGCGAACTTTGCGCTTAGGTGCGCAGGGGAATGAGTGCTGCTTCGAGTAGAATTGACCAAATGCGTGTGCTGGGTTTCGTGGGGGCGATTGTTGATGGAAGGACGCGGTCTCTTCCTCTCGACGGCTGACGGCGGAGCAGTGCTCTACGTCCCAGAGGTGGAAGACTGCGCCATTGCCCCCCCCCCGCAGCCACGTGTCGAAGCCAGCGAAGCTGCTCGCTCGCTTACACTGGACATGCCCGCTACGATGCCACTAGCGAGTGTGAACTTTGGTCTATCAAGTCTTTGGACACTGCGGCGTCGTGTCGTCTCAGGCGTGAGAACTGTCAACGTCAACACTTTTCGGTGGGCTGCTTGGGCGGCGGCGGTGAGAGTGGAGAATGATGGTGACGAGTCGGCGAGGAGCAGCCTCGAGCCTTGCTTGCCGTCGCCCCAGCAAGCAGAGCAAGCCGCTCGTGGTGATGGGAAGTCCGAGGCCGTTTCACTGCTGCCAGTCCGCAGGTGGACGTTGAAGTTGCCCTGCCCTGCGAGTCACGGTGGCTTGTGTCGGGTGGTGCCGCCGGAACTGTCAACGTCAACAGGTTTCGAGCCGACGATCGACTGGCGCCGCGAGCACGGATGCCGCGAAGCGGTGCGGACAACTTCAACGTGGATGACAGCAAGCCGGCGGGCCTGAGTCGGTCGACGCGCGCCGGTCACGCCGATCCGGACTCTCCGGCGACTTCAAGCGAGGCGAGGGGGGCCTGTCGGTCGACGAGGGCGATGCGGCGGCGGGTGCTTCTCCTCCTCCTCCATGGCGCTTGATTATGGCCTTCCTGCAGCGTGAGGGACAGTCATCGATCGGGTCGTGTGCGGTGCCACCTGGAGCTGCTCACAATGCAGTCCCATGTGACGCTGATCCCGCAGCTTCAGTGCGCAGCGCAATTCGCGGCGGATACCTGTCAGTCGGTGCGGACCTCGCCGCGCAAAAAGCCAAACTCGCCCGGCTGCTCTTCAGCAATGCCCGCCGAAATCCCACACCGCGCGCCGTGCGCTTGAAGTTGCTTCGAAGAGGGGGCGATGATCGACGGCGTTGTGGACCGCTACAGCGCCATTGAACTTCAACGTGGATCCGGACCGATTGCTACACTGGTGGTAAGGCGGGCGGGTCTCCATTAATCTCTGTCAAACGACCATGCTGCCCTAGTTGCAGCCTTCGTCCAGGGCAGCTCCGGCCGAGAGCAGGAGCTCATTCTCCGATTCGCCTTCAAGTGCGTCGACACTTCCGGTCAAGCGAGCGCTTCCCGCCTCAAGAATGGCGACCCCGTCGAACGCAGCGGACAAGATCGAGCACGGCTACATGGACCTCGAGGCCCACGACGCGGCGGTGAACGGCGGCGGCCCCGCGAACACGAGTCGGTTCGCCATCAAGAACCCGTACGTCCGCGAGGCCTGCGCCGAGTTCGTGGCCGTCTTCGTCATGATGAGCTTCGGGCTGGCCGCCACGTGCCAGTCCATTCTGAGCGACAGCAAATACGGCGACTTCACGCAGATCGTCTTCGGCTGGGGCATCGGCGTGCTCATCGGCATCCACATCGCCGGCGGCGTCTCCGGCTCGCACCTGAACCCGGCCATCACGACCACCGCGGCGCTCTTCGGCATGTTCCCGTGGAAGAAGGTGCCGACGTACATTGCAGCGCAGACGCTGGCCTCGTACCTGGCCGCGCTCTGGGTCTACGTGCTCTACCGGCCGCTGCTCAACGTCGTCGACCCGGAGCGGCAGACGACGCACGCCATCTTCGCCACATACCCGAACGAGTACGTGTCCAACTTCGTGGCCTTCCTGACCGAGATGTTCGCGACGGCGCTGCTGGTGGGCGGCATCTTCGCCGTGCTGGACCAGCACAACCGCCCTGCCAGCCCGTTCAGCGCCCCCAGCGCCGTGGCGCTGCTGGTGGTGGGCATTGGCATGGCCTTCAGCGTCAACACCGGCTGCGCCATCAACCCGGCACGCGACTTTGGCCCGCGGCTCATGATGCTGACGGCCGGCTGGGGCTCGCACGTCTTCACGCTCAACCACTACTACTTCTGGGTGCCGATCGTGGGCCCGACCGTCGGCGGCGCGCTCGGCGGCCTCGTGTACGCGGCGCTCGTGGGCCACCACCACCCGCAAAAGGCGACCGTCGTCCGCAAGCACGGCGAGCAGTTCCACTTCTAAGGTGTCGAGTATGGCGCACCCCCCCCCCCGCCGAGGGGAGTGCATGTAAAGAGTGTTGAATCGTTTCCTGCGAGTGCAGTTGCTAACATGAAGAATGCAAAGCGCTTCCTCCCCTACGTCTAATGCTTCGTGCGTTGCTTGCATGTTGCTGGTGTTAAACCAGACCAAGCCATCATGTCATCACTGCTTACATGTAGGATTCCTTCTGCTCGGTGGACGGCGTCGTCGTTGAAGCTGCGGTCGATCCCACGCGATGGCTGGCCATGGAGGCGCGGACGTGTAGCGAAAACTGTCGACTCAACACTTCCTGCGCGTTGAAGTTATCGCTCTGCAGCTCTTCGAGATCGGGGTGTACCAGAAGCGGCGAGAAATTTCTGCCTCGGTTAGCGCTAAGCATGCAGACCAGCGCTTCCAGCACGTCTATGCCAGCCATTTCGCTGAGCAACGCAAGTAGCTCAAACACCGATAGTATTGTCGACTCGACATTCGACCATGGTGGGGAGGGCAAACATGAAACTCATGCGACCAAATGTACTGCAAATGGAGATCGTGTTATGAGGTTCCCATCACGATAAGCTATCGATCACCGATCGATAACAAGCGGAACTTCAGGAGTCAGGACGTGGTTGAAGTTCAATGGGCAGCTCCTGACTCAGCTCGGCCCCGTTCTCAGCCTCCTACAACACTTGCCCTGCTGCAAGTGCTGGCATGCTGTTGAAGTTCAATGGCGAGGCGCTAGGAAGCAAATCCAGTCTCGCATTGCACTCTAATCCAGACTGTCTAGGACGTCATATGACTTTGATGAGCGGACTTGGCATCAAGTAGATGAAATCTACGCCATGACAAGTTTTTGAATAATTGAACGCAAACTTTACTACACTTTATCAACGACAAGGATGGCTACAAAGGTGTTCAACTACAAGGAGCGCTCGTGGTTGAGCTCAAGAGGGTGGTGCTGCTCCACCAAGGCGACGTATAAGCCGGCACCGATGGGGCCGCCGAGCATGGGGCCAACAATCGGCACCCAGAAGTACGAGCCACTCAGCATGAACACCTTGGAACCCCAGCCGGCACATAGCGTAAAGAGCCGAGGGCCGAGGTCGCGCGCCGGGTTGATGGCGTAGCCGGTGTTCATGCCGAAGGCCATGCCGATCGCCACCACCAGTAGGGCCACAGCTCCGGGCTGGCTGTATGGGCTGGCGGGCTTGTTCATTTCGTCGCCGATGGCAAAGAGGCAGCCGACCAGCAGCGCGGTGCCCACCACCTCCGTCATGAAGCAGGTGCCAATGGGGACGTCGTTGCTGTACGGGTACGTTGCAAAGATCCCCTGCGTCGATTTCTTCAGCGGGTCGGAGACGGCGATAAGAGGGTCGTAAACCATGTAGACAATGGCCGAGGCGAGGAACGCCGCCAGCATTTGAGCCACTATGTAGCACGGGACCTTTTTCCACTCAAAGCGACGGAACATCGCCAGCGTCACGGTCACGGCGGGGTTTAAGTGAGCGCCAGAGACTCCACCGCAGACGTGGATGCCGAACAAAATGCCGAGCCCCCAGCAGAAGTTGATGCTGATGAATTCGCCTTTCGTGCCTTCGCTCAGTACGACTTGGGCCACGACGCCGGTGCCGAACAACATAAATACGAACATGCCGAGGAACTCGGCCATACACTCTCGAAAGAGAGGTGACTTGGTTTGAAATGCCCCAGTGCGGGCCGGGCCCGTCGACATGATGGCCACGTCTCCTTCGCCGATATAGTTGGCGTCCATCTTGGGCATACAGCTGATACGAATAATCTTGTCTACGCTTTCACGATTCATATTTTCGTGCTGGTGAGTGCTGGTCTTCCGGGTGACGTGGGGACTACAGCGGATCGAGACGAACACCGTAAAACGGGAAGTGGTGAAGTGAGTGAGTGCCGAGAAACATGAGTGCTCTCCCACCGCAATGCACATGCGGCGCCGCTACCATCTTTGGTCCCGGATTCCGTAAGGAGCACCAGTGGACACACCATATGAGCAGGTGCTGCCAAACCGACTCGGTGAGCGCGTAACTTCATTCATGAAGTAACACTGTATCCATAGCAGAAGAGTGGTAGTTGAGGCAGCACACTAGTATAGTATTTGTTTTTCGAGTCGATAGTTTACCATCTGATCCATTGCCACCTGCAGTTGATCTACAGATGAACGGTACAATTCTAGCCAGCCGCTTGGATCTTGACGCGGCGAGGCCGTTCTCCACAAGATACGGCAAGCCTGCTGCATTGGATAGAACGCATTGAGATGACATCTGCCCATGGCGGGATAAGAGTCCACTTCGAGCATTTGGTAAAGACCGACGGCTCGGCTCAAGAGTCTGACGTCCGAAACATTAACAAAATGCTGTGAAAATACGCTGTTGATAACTGTAATGGACACCGACATTTCAAATTCAAGTTTGGTGTATGTGCTCCAACTCAAGATGGACAAGAAAGTAGGACTCCTCGAGATAGTCGCCGACCACGGATGATTGCATTCATAAACTGACAACACGCTACTGTACATCCACTCCGCCGTCCTAACTACTACATCGCACTGACGAATGGAATCGTCAATGACGGTTACTAGCCATCGAGCGGGTGCTTGTACTCACGCGGGTGGTGGTGCTCAATGAGGCCAACGTACACGCCGGCGCCAATGGGGCCACCGAGGAGCGGGCCGACAATCGGCACCCAGAAGTACGAGTCACGGAGCGTGAACACCTCGGATCCCCAGCCAGCAATCCACGAAAAGAAGCGTGGTCCGAAGTCACGTGCAGGGTTAATAGCGTAGCCAGAGTTCATACCGAAGGCCATACCGATGGCCACAACCAGCAGCGCCACGGCACCAGGCTGCGTGTACGGGTTGGCTGGCTTGTTGAGCTCGTCACCAATAGCGAAGATGCAGCCCATGAGCAGCGCCGTGCCCACCACCTCCGTGAGGAAGCAGGTCCGAACCGGCACATCGTTGCTGTATGGGTACGTGGCGAACACACCCTGCGTCGAGGTTTTCTCGGGGTCGATCACGTTGAACATCGGGTAGTATACAACCCAAACAACGAACGCGGCCACGAAGGCGCCGAGGACCTGCGAGATTATGTAGTACGGGACCTTCTTCCACTCCATGCGGCCGAACCACGCAAGCGTGGTGGTCACGGCCGGGTTCAGGTGTGCGCCCGAGACACCGCCCGATACGTGGATACCAAAAAGCACACCGAGCCCCCAGCACAAGTTGATGTTGATGTACTCGCCCTTGGTGCCCTCGCCGAGCACCACCTGGGCCACAACACCGTCACCGAACATGATCATGACCATGGTGCCCAAGAACTCGGCCAGGCACTCGCGGAAGAGCGGCGACTTGACTTGGTATGGCTTGGCCGGCTCGAGGTTCATCAGTACGTCTGGTTCTTGCACTCCGACGTAGCCGCTCTCGATCTTGTCGTCGTTGCCCGACATAGCTGCTGCTGCACTGGATTAGCGGACGAATAAAGCGTTGCGAGACCGACACTGCGAATCGGAAAGTGAGCTGCTGAGGACACAGCGCCCGGGGCGATGAAGCTGTCACGAGAGACTGCAGGAATGTTGACAGCACCCGAATTCGCTTGAAGTTCAACCACTCTGCACGCGTTCATTATCCTCTGCGAATGGCAAAGCCAACATAACGAGGGCGTCGACGCATGCCGGCGAGTGAACCGGCGTGGAGTGGTGAGCCAGCTGCAGACTTGGTCGTGTTGTCTGCACTTCCGAGGCCGGGCCCTGCGCTGTGCAGCGCAGTCAGGGCTGACTTCCACGTCGATCTCCATATGCTAGGGCACTGGAATGACAAGATCACTGATCCAGGAAGCTCTTCGCGGTGAAGTTCACCACCAGCAGCAGCAGCGTCGGCGCCAACGTACGCGTCCCGTGGCAAGTGAGACCGCCGGTCTCGACGCTTTACCGGCGGTCTCGACAGAGGTCCATGCTGCTTCAGTTTTGATTAGGTCATGTAAACGAGGGTGTAGGACGTGCAGGTTGAACATGCACCTGCACTTGTAAACAGCCCGCGCAACTGCAAGTCGAGAACCACTGCGCTGCTTTCAGGCTCCTTCATCAGAAGAGCCTCCAATAGAGACTGCTAGAAGCTCTACATAGTCCCGAGGTCGAATGGACTTCGAGGTGCGTACATGTACATGTACTTCCCCGATGGCGGACCGCCTGACCGCAAGGTGTCCTCTTCGCGCTGCAAGGTGGACGATAGATGCCCTGACCAACGGTTAGAACCGCGACGAGACCACCCAACACAGCTGCTGACGTGGGTGGCGTGGCGTGTGTCGATCCGTGAGCGCGGCCACAATGCTACGCTGGGCAGGCAGTCACAGTGTAAGTGTTACTCACACTGCAACGGGGACGTGCATCCAAAACCACACATGTTCATTGCTGGTTAGATACTACACACACTGTACTGTACTCACTGGGCTGACCCTCATCTCAATTGTCGAGCGGATGCTTGTAGACGTGCGGGTGGTGGTGCTCCACGAGGCCGATGTACACGCCTCCGCCTATTGCACCTCCGAGTAGCGGGCCGACGATGGGCACCCAGAAGTAGTGATCGCGCAGCGTGAACACCTTGGAGCCCCAGCCGGCACACAGCGTAAACAGGCGAGGACCAAAGTCTCGGGCAGGGTTGATGGCGTAGCCCGAGTTCATGCCGAACGCCATGCCAATGGCTACCACCAGCAGAGCCACCGCTCCAGGTTGACTGTAGGGACTAGCGGGTTTGTTGAGCTCGTCGCCGATGGCAAAAATGCCTCCCAGCAGCAAGGCCGTGCCCACTACTTCTGTCAAGAAGCACGTCCCTACGGGCATATCACTGCTGTACGGGTACGTCGCGAATACACCCTGCGTGGAGTCCTTGTTCGGGTCAATCGTGTTGAACATGGGGCAGTAAACGGCCCAAATGATGAACGCAGCCACGAAAGCACCCAGAACCTGCGCAATGACGTACGGGATCACCTTGCGCCACTCGAAGCGACCATAGAGAGCGAGTGTGGTGGTCACCGCTGGGTTAATGTGCGCCCCCGACACACCACCTGAAACGTGGATACCAAAAAGCACGCCGAGCCCCCAGCACAAGTTGATGTTGATGTACTCGCCCTTGGTGTTCTCACTCAGCACTACCTGGGCCACGACACCGTCGCCGAACAGGATGAGTACCATGGTGCCCAGGAACTCGGCCATGCACTCGCGCAGCAGCGGCGACTTGACTTGGTAGTTTTTGAATGACGCGGGGGCCATCTCGACCTCCGGCTCCTGCAGCCCGACATAGCCGCTCTCGGCCTTATCATCGGTGTCCGAGTCGTGTAGCGTCATCTCTCTTACAACGCGTTAAAATGTACTTGAAAAGTACTTGCGAAGCTTGGCGCAGTTTGAAAAGTGAGTCTCGGCGGGTTGGTCGAACCCTCGGTCACGCAATGAGCACTTACTTCAAGAAGCGCCATCTCTACGCCAGAAGGACGGCGGAATCCAACGGACCGCGTTTTCGTGGACCCCTACGTGAGCTTCGTCGCGACGGGAAACTGCAGTTGGCCACGTTGAAGCTGACGACTAGCACAAAATGTGCCAGCGCGTCAACCATGACCGTCAGTTAGTCACTGTCGCCCCATTGCTGCTGACTTGACTTTTAGTCATTCATTGCGGTGGTGCATGGGTTCATCTCTCTATAGCGCTGGCGTTACAGGGTTGATTAATATGTGAGCCCCAGCGTCTACATGTCGTGACGTAGCGCCCAAGCCACGCCCCGGCGTGTTCAACTAAATCCCATGTACGAGTCGAGGGCGAGGTCTGCAACTATGTACACTCGACAAGTTCAGGTTGCCCCCCCCTCCCCCCGACACCTTTCTACAAACATAACCTTGCATACCAAGTACGTTCGAATCTCACCCCCTGCTGTCAAACTCTCTGTCGACAATCCCTGTGTCTTTCTATATCAGTGGACCGTCTGACCAAGAACTGAATTAAGCGCAGCATTTCGTCAATATGCGCCAAGTTGACGCGGAAGCAGTCGACTCGAGTGGCTCGGCCGACTCGGTGCACGACGGCACGCAAGCCGACGCGCAGCGCGGCGCAGCGCGGCGCCGCCCGTACCCACGTGGCGGACGAGCGCCAGTATGTCCTCACCCCTCCGCCGCAGAGCACGCACGCGTCCGAGGAGGCAGCAGAGAGCGTGGACGGCGCGTCACGGCGAAACAACCCGAGTGGGGAGTGGCGGACCATGCACACGCGCGACGGCAGCTACGTGCACAATCACCCGCCAACCGGTGACGAGCCTGCGGATGGTACGCTCCGAAAGACGTCCTGCCAGCCTTCCGTGAATGACCTCAACTTCGCCCACAATGCTGTTGGCAGACCCACTTCGGCGATGGGAAGGCGCGAGACTCGACCGGTGCGATTTCTGCTCTCGTTCGTTCGCTTAAGGGACACGGCTTTCGCTATTACTTTGAAACGGATGAGAGAACCAGTCGCTTGAAGTGCCTAATGTGGACCAGGGCTGCCGAATATTGCATTGTTATCTATTGCTAGCAACTACGGAGAATAGATAATTGAACACCACATAAAAAAATCCCACAGTAGGATATTGAAATAGCCTAAACAGACAAATAGATTATTGATGCAGTGTCAAAGCATTGATACCTATCACTTACACAGCGCTCTCAACCGCGCAAACGTCCCAGTAATCGGCGTTCTGCTGAAGAAGAAGCACATGCATGACTGCAGTTACCCAAACGCGGTTCAAGTGACACTAAATGATCGTGGGCTGCAGATAGAATCATAAGTGAGGCGAGTTGAACTGGTAGAGTTTGACTCTTGGTTTTGAAGGTTTGTAGTCCCCAATACATTATGGAAGATGTCGAGTCAAAGCCGAAAAATAATTGGTTACTAACCGCTACGAACGGGGTGTTACCCCGATAGATAATTGAGCTGAATTTATTGCAATAATTTCAGCACCAATTTATTTTTCGGCAGCCCTGATGTGGACTCACCGCGACACCCTCGCGCTGGCACGTGACTACCTGGACATCCTCGTGCGTGAGAGCGCATACAAGCCAAATGAATGCTGGTCCCCGCTCTTGAACGTCTTTGCACTGACTGGGATGAACACCATTTTACCGGTGGCTCAATGCTGGGTGCCTGGTGAGACATAACGTAGCTATACCTGTGCACTATCGTATCTCAAAATAATGTTGACGGACAATGGCGTTAAGCTACCTCGGCTGATTATTACTGATCGCGACCTCGATTTCATGGACGTCACGAAAGATGTGTTTCCTGCGATCCCAAGGCTAATTTCCCGGTGGCATGCCAATCAGTGTGTCGAGGCGCGCGTACGAGAAGCACTAGGCGAAGTGGACTTGGCAAAACCTGACTTCTTTAAGAGAACGAAGGTTAATGCATGGAAGACAAATGCATTTCTCGGTGCCTATGATGCAGCTATGCACGCGGACACCGAAGGAGATTTTGAAAGACGTCGCGGGGTCTTGCGTCAACTTCACAGTGAGGTGGCCGAGCATTTGGACGACAAATGGTGGAAGTACAAAGAAAAGTTAGTCAAATGTTGGGCGGACAAGTACATCCACTTCGGCCGCCTTGACACACGCACCGTTGATGCAGTTCACGCTAACATCGAGAGGTGGCTAGACACATCCAACGGCAGTCTATTAACTCTTCTGCAGAAGTTGGTTCCGTGGTGGAAATCAGCGGTCAATGCTGTTCGTAGTGATGCGCAGCGAGAGGCACGCGACGTTCCCCTTGGTCTCTGTGACCCTGCATTCTCGTGTGTCGTCAAAAAGATTAACGTGCATGCCTTAAACGAAACTCATCGTGTTTGGACGCGAGCTATCAAGCACGTGCACGACTGCTATGCAGACCCTACGAAGCAACAGCAGTTGAAGCCGTGCACCGGTGCATCCCGAGAGGTCACGGCCGTCCTTGCGTCCACGAGTTAGTACGCGTTTATCAATCGGATTTTCTGTCCTTCTCCAACCTAGCGACTTTGACGAGCACTGGTGGATTCGAAGCCGAGGAACAGAACAGCTAGACGAAAGTCTCGAACCCTCCCCACTGCGCTCGTGGGGCTGAACAGGGCTGTACCTGAAAACGCGTCAACGAATACGGAGAAGCAAAGTTTATGTAATGTAATGCGAATACGACGCCACCACGACAGCCTTGCCGTGTATCAAGCTACGACGGGAGCGAGCAAAGCTGCATATGCCCTACCAACAGCAATTTAGTTGTCAAGCGGGTGCTTGTAGTCGCGCGGGTGGTGGTGCTCCACGAGACCGACGTACACGCCTCCGCCTATCGCACCTCCCAGTAGCGGGCCGACGATGGGCACCCAGAAGTAGTGATCGCGCAGCGTGAAGACGCGCGAGCCCCAGCCGGCACACAGCGAGAACAACCGCGGCCCGAAGTCACGCGCAGGGTTGATGGCGTAGCCCGAGTTCATGCCGAACGCCATGCCAATGGCTACCACCAGCAGCGCCACGGCGCTTGGCTGCGTGTAGGGACTGGCGGGCTTGTTGAGCTCGTCGCCCAGCGCGAAGATGCCCCCGAGCAGCAGCGCCGTGCCCACGACCTCCGTGAGGAAGCAGGTGCCGACCGGCACGTCGTTGCTGAACGGGTACGTGGCGAACACGCCCTGCGTCGAGGTCTTCTCGGGGTCGACCACGTCGAACATGGGCTTGTAGACGGCCCAGACGATGAAGGCGGCCACGAAGGCGCCGAGGACCTGCGCAACGACGTACGGCACGACCTTGCGCCACTCGAAGCGGCCGAAGAGCGCCAGCGTCGTGGTCACGGCCGGGTTCAGGTGTGCGCCCGAGACGCCGCCCGATGCGTGGATGCCGAAGAGCACGCCGAGCCCCCAGCACAAGTTGATGTTGATGTACTCGCCCTTGGTGCCCTCGCCGAGCACCACCTGCGCCACGACGCCGTCGCCGAACAGGATGAGCACCATGGTGCCGATGAACTCGGCCAGGCACTCGCGCAGCAGCGGCGACTTGACCTGGAACGGCTTGGCCACGGGCACGGGCGGCATGGCCACGTCGGCCTCCTGCAGACCCACGTAGCCGTCTTTGTCCTTGGTGCCGCTGTCGGACAGGCGAGTCATGGTCGGAGCGGAGTCGAGCTGCGCGGCTCGAGGCGAATGCGAAAGTGACTGCACGCCCGCGGGAAGCGGCCTCGAGGCCGCCGTGGGACCCGCGCCCATGCCCCACGTCGACTCGCGCCCGGCGTCATGTTCACGCGCGCCGTGAACTTCAAGCTGCGGCTGTCGACGTGACCGCCGACCCAGAACCGGACGCCGATCAGCGCGCCGACTCACCGCCGGCAACGCGCCCGCCGTCCACTTCGGATGAACTTCATCCATGAAATGAGACTTCGATCGGGTTGCGGCGATCCGCATCTTCAAGCGGCCACCGCCGGCACACGCCGCATCGCCAAGGCCAATGACGATTTATCCATCCACTGCCATCCACGGTGCGTGTTCATGCAGTCATCGACGATTATCTAATGCCTGCCATCCATGGTGCATGCTTGTACAGTATACAGTAGTAACGTGATGTATGGAGCTCGGCTTGGGCTTCATGCCGCCAGCTGCAGCCCACGGTCTCTACGCTGGCGGGCGCGAGCGGGCGAAGACGTCTCAGTTGAAGCTGGACTAGAGTGGCACCAGATTTGCCGGCGGTCTTCGCGGATATCGACACCGACGCGTTGGGCGCAGCAAGCGGCGTGCATGGAACTGCATTGGAGGGTAGAGCATCGTACTGCGGCGGCGTGGGCTGACCGGCGGCGGTGATCTTGGGCTGTGGACGGCGGTGCGTGTCGCTTGCCTCCGTTCTGCGTCTGAAGCCTGTAGACGAACGGCTCCTCGCTAGTCGAACCATGCGCGTGTCGAACAGCTGAACGCCGCCTTGTCTCTGAGGGACGGCCATGTCCGACCGGCGGCGTTGCCCGCTCTGAGTCAGCTTTAAACGAGCTCTGCATGTACACGTGCATATCGTTGATCATAGGCGATGTGGTGATCGTCACTGCAAGAAGCGAGGAGGACACTTTCAAGATACGCTCGTTATGCACAAGTGAGACGGTGCAGCTTACTCGTCCTCCTGCTCGCTCAACAACCTATTATGCCCTATAGTTGACTTGCCACACCGAAGCTGCCAAGACTTGGTAGTGGCGGGTTGCACTCGCGCGGGTGGTGGTGCTCAATGAGACTGGAGTAGACGCCTGCCCCGATCGCGCCGCCTAATACAGGTGCCACGAGTGGGACCCAAAAGTACGCGTTGCGAAGCGTGAATACTTGAGATCCCCACCCGGCGACCCATGTAAACAACCGTGGCCCAAAGTCGCGTGCAGGGTTCAGAGCGAACCCCGTGTTCATACCGAATGCCATTCCGATGCCCACGACCAGTAGCGCCACCGCGCTAGGTTGCGAGTACGGGTTGGCAGGTTTGTTGAGCTCGTAGCCGATGGCGAATAATCCGCACAGCAGTAATGCAGTACCCACCACCTCCGTCAAGAAGCACGTGCCCACGGACACATCGCTGCTGTAGGGGTACGTGGCGAAGACCCCGTGTGTGGTCGTCTTGTGCGGGTCGACCGTATCGAAGAGCGGCCGATAAACTGCCCATACGAGGAAGGCGCCAACGAACGCGCCGAGCGTCTGTGCTACGACGTATGGGATGACTTTACGCCATTCAAAGCGCCGAAAAAGCGCGAGCGTGGTGGTGATGGCAGGATTGATATGCGCACCGGAGACTCCACCCGAAACGTGGATTCCGAAGAGAATACCAACTCCCCATCCGATGCAAAGCGTGGTGTAATTTCCTTTGGTGTTGTCGCTGAGTGTAACTTGAGCGACAGCCCCGTTACCGAAGAGCACGAGCACAAGCGTTCCGAGGAACTCGGCGAGGCACTCTCGTAGAAGCAGCGACTTGAGTTGGTAAGGGCGAATGGCAGGTGCATTGAGCTCGACCGGTCGAGGAGACTGGACGGGGGTGTAGTCTTCGTCGAGTTTGTAGCTGTATGAAAGCGGATCCATGATGATATTCGGGGCGACAGTTGCTGCCAGTGTGTGGTTTCGTGGTTGATGAGAATTTGTAAAGTGAGAAGATAGAGCTGCCGATCGAATCAACACTGCAGTCACTGCTTGCTGCGGTGGAATGAACAACGCAGCAGCATGGTGCCATTTCAAAGTCGAGAATGCAAGAACTCTGCTGTCGTAGTCTTTGGCCTTCTTTAGTGTCCGATCCAATGTACTTGGATCGACCAACCGAACCCTTCTGGACAGAATGCCAACCCCCAGCATCACCAATTTTTAAGCATCACTTTGTCGCACACGCGGTGCCAACATGTCGAAGTTGGTGAGACGGTGAGTTGACTTCGCTCCTAGGCTAGAAGTCCTAGCGCAGGCGTGGTCTAGGGCACGCAAAGCACCAATAATTCTCCAGGAGAAGCTGATGCAGCTGCATGGTAGACCTCAGGAACGGTAATAGTTTAGCGCGTAGATCGAAAACTCACAAAAACGTGAACTGCATTCATAAGCTCAAATGAAATTGCCGCTCTCATGGCCTGGTGCACATGGAGAGCGGGGACCACCAATGCACCGCCTATCCAGTAGACATTGTTCATGCCCCCGTGCTTGCACCGAGGCGGCGTAGCAGTAGGTGTTAGCTTGGAGTTGCCAATTTATTATACATCTAATTACTTTAGTTCGCATTCCAATTGTCGAAGTTGTCTCCTTGATGGAGAATATGGGTACGCGCCGCATTTTTGTCCTAGCCTATCGCTGAGCCTGTCCACCTTCCATTGGAAGGTCCAAGCTGCGAAGCAAAGTGCGACGCGAAAGTTATCGCGGTACAGTCAGTAAATACTGTACACGTACACTGTACATGGTAATTAAAAGGATTCGCACTCACATACATATCCCCTGTAGTTGCAACTTCAACCTAGAATATTTTTTTGCCTTCCCAGCCATGTCTTGCAGGTGGCATTTGTTCCCCGCGCTGGGGTCACCCGTGCACCTCGATCGCCTCGAGAAGCTTGCTGGCACCCATTGCACCCTGTCAGCCTACCGAATGGATCTGAAGCGCAGTTCCACGACTGACCTTCGTGGCTTTGGTGATGCCACTTGTGTCGGTCCAGAAGTTTCACAAATGCTGAACACTGCCTTGGATTGATCCGCGCAAGTCCTAGCAATACCCCTACTACAAAATGTTACAACATGCTTGTTGGATATGTGCTTTTAGCTTTTGACGGCCACACCCATGCGAACACATTTTCATGCTATAATAGCTGTCGCATTTTTTGTAAAGGGAAAATCAGAAAGAGTGCAGCTGTGCACTTTGGTGCCACTAGTTTGAGAAACGTGCAATCGAGCTGCACGAGATCTCGTGCGTGTGCGGTGGCGATGGTGGAGGGGGAATCAATAAATACACAAACGAGGCATCAGCTGGCGGACAAGCCGTGTAACCACAGCCCATAACTCAGAGCAGGGCTTCTGTTGACACGCCGCTTACAACAAACAGAACATCGGCACTAAGTCATGATGATTCGAACTAACTGAACTATATCGGCACTGTCCTTCAAAAGACCAGCATCACGTTCCATATCCGCTTATTCAGCAAGCATTAAACAATCGCTTTGCCGGCAATTTTGTTAAGCGCATCGATCGATTAAGAATTCAAACTGTAGCGCAGGCGAAGCAAAAGACAGCAACGTCACTAGTACGCTTTCATATGCATATTTATGGCCAAAAGAGATCCGTAATACTTCAAGGTAGTTTTGATTTTGTTTATATCGCAGTTCGTAGTAGTGCAATACTGATAAATCGACTGCGCGAGCTAAGTGTGACCAATCCGTTGAATCTTCGACTGCACCACGCGGCCAGCAGCGGAAGCCAACTTTTTCATTGTCGAATACTGCGACTGCGTTAGCTCGTGCGACTTTTGGTCCATACAGCAGAACGACCCGATAACTGTGTGGTTATCATCTCCTACGATCGGAAATCCACAGTAAAATCGCACGTCAAAAGCCGTCCGTCCGTTAATGTTTTGGAATCGTACATCGGCTTCCGGGTGCGGCACCAACAATGGTTTCGGGGTCATTACGGTATGCTGGCAGAACGAATGCTCGCGCGGAAGTTGGATTCGTCGCAAATTTTCCAGGTTCGAGCCAATTACTGTCATGTGCTCGGCGGTGACGACAGTCACGATACTAAACTTGCAGTCCAGCTGAGTGGCAGCCAGAGTACAAAGCACATCAAGCTCAGAAGCATCTTCCAGCTCGAAGATATGACTGCGAGCGATGCCTTCCAGCCGCTCCTTCTCGTTAAGCGGAATTGGCGCGTCCGGAACCGACCCATTTGTCGCATCTTTCGGCATGTTAATCGGGTAGTCACGCTTCGAGGCGTTGGCCAAGACGCATTGGTACAAAGGCACCTGATGAATGCTTAGGCCTTCGTCAAGCGCCTCCAGATACTCATAATCGGTGCTGTCGGAAGTTAATTTAACGCAACGCGTTTGGCCTTCAACGTTAGCTCGCCTGTTAGCCTTTGCTCGCTCCTCTTCGGCCTCCTGGTTCACGAGATACTGAATGACGGTGCGCACAGAGCTCTTCCGAGAACCTGACGACGACCGCAACTCCCTCCGGAGTAGATGAGCAAGTGTCTTGTTAGCTGGAGGATGACTGACAGGGTCCCGCTTCACTTCGAGGTTTCCCAGAGAGCTGGGCTCCACAGCAGAGTAGTCTCCGTTTTCCACAAACTCGGTGCACCGTGTGCATACGCGCACCGGCGTGATACGCCGAGCAGTCTGCGTCTCCATCTCCTGCAGGGACCAGCATCGATCGCACACGTAGTGACCGCAGAGGTGGCAGCGATGCTTCCGAGTCAGTAGCCGCAGCGACTTGGTGCAGCACGTGCAGTGCGAGTTCTTCGCCGGGAACGCTGCTCGGTCCGCCATGGTCTGCGCGCCAAAGCGCCGTCGACGCACCACTTCCGGCAGGCGCGTAGCGCCATCCGCCAGCCGCATGAGGCGAGCTCGCATCTGCGCTCCCCGGGCTTGGCCCGGCACGTCCACACCGCCGCCGCCGAATTGTCCGAAGAAGATCACGCGCACGTAGCGGCTTCCAGGGACCTGCTCGACCAGGTACCCCGCCTTCAGGTCGTGCAGCATGGCCACCCTGCCGTGGGTGTTCACCTTGCCGACCTCGAGCTCCTTCTCGTCCATGGAGCTCAGCGTGAGCGTGAACGCGTTGGTCTTCCGCGGGGCCGAGCCCCCACTCGTCTCCATCCCCTCCGCGGTGCGGAGCCCTCGGACGAGCGTGGCACGCTCGAGGAAGCACCACTGCTCGTTGGGGGCGAGCGCCTTGCAGTGCACGAAGGTGCCGGTCTTGACCGCCACGCGCGTCGAGACCGCTTGTTCCTCCTGCAGCAGCAGCTCAGCCAACTCGGGCGCGTCCGCAGCGGCACCCGCGGGCACGACGTGCACCACGGAGCCGTAGATGAAGTCCGAGCGGTAGAGCGCGCGCATGGCCGCGTTGTGCGCCACGTCGCCGGTCGCGCGGAGCACGTGCACCACCTCGTGCAGGTGGCAGCGGATCTCGCCCGCCGCCAGCACCTGCTGCGGCTTGCGGCCCCCGATCCGCGCCGGCCGCCGCGCGTACGTCGTGAAGCAGCCGCGGGACTTGCCGAGCTCCCAGCGGCACTCGCCCGAGCGGGCCAAGCCGCGGAAGTCCATGGCGCGCGTGGAGGCCTCCGCGCGCGCGCACAGCTCGTCGTCGTCGACGTGGACGCGCGGCTTGGGGCGGCCGCTGCTGCTCGGCGCGGACGCCGCTCCAGCGCGCGTCTGGCGGCGGAAGCGCGCGCGGCGCGGCTTGGGCTCCAGCAGCGGCGTGACGGTCGGCATGTGTCGCCCACGCGGCCGGTTCGATACTGAGCGCACGCCGCGAGGCTGGCGTGACGCGATGCGGTATCGCTGATGTGGATCCCCTCGAACGCCCCGCGTAGAGACGGCGGCGTGCAATGTGCGACTGCAGCAACGGCAGGCGGACGTGATGGGGGGGGGAACGTTGTCGTGTAAAGGATGTCGGCGGTGTCCGTGATGGAGGCGGCGAGGGAGGTGCTACGCTTCAGATGGGGTCGGTGACGGAATGCTCGCCGTGTTGAGGTGACCGAACGGGAAGGTGGTCAACGCTGAGGTCTGCGTGGCGAGGCGGCATCCTCACCGAGATCGCCGTCTGTGTGTACGTCGACCCTACAGATTGCTAACCGATATGTTCAAGAACGTCCGCGAAGCTTCTTGAACGGTGCGGAGGAGCAAGTGCATCACGTCGCTATGACAAGATTCGACAGGCAGTATGGACATGGTGTGGATTCATTTTCTGTCGGTGGTCTAGTGGGACTCGCGCTCCCAAGCGTCCATGAGCTCTAAACAATATTCGGAGAGCCTGCCGCTCAGAAGCAGACGCTGCACGAGCTGGCGCACCTCCAGGTCGGATGACGAGATGCAGCCGCACAGCGCCGGGTACATCTCCATCACGCTGCGTGGTCGCAGCTCCGCCTCCAGCGCGCTGGTCAGCAGTACCACCACTCTCTCGCGAGCGGCGACGAGGTGGCGGTCGGTGCTACCTGACAGCGCCACCTTCGACGAGGTAGAGTTGAGACGCGCATCCTGCTCCACTACACCTGTCGTAGCCGAGGCAGAGTGCGTCTTCGAGCTCGCCGAGCTATCCAAGTCAGCGAACCGCTCCAATGCCGTGTTGCAACACGCCACCAACCGAGCCCGCGCGAACGCAGCTAGCTCTTGGTCCGCCATCTGAATGCACATCGTAGTCAACTGGCGCACGCAACACCGGATAATCGCCTTGTTGTGCTCCACTGCGTCAATCCCCGAGCACAGCACCGCGACCAGGTCACCAATAAAGGCATTGTACTGCTGCCCGACGTGAGACTTAATGTCGCTTCCGTCGCTGAGCAACGAGATCGTGCTGTCCACCACACACTCCAGCACGCTGAGCACCAGCACTTCATCTTCCTCAGACTGAACGCACGACGGGAACTTGCCCCCATTAGGCTGGATGAAGCCTGCAATCGTTTCTAACAGCGGCCTCCAGCACGCCTCGGCCAGACGAACAGCTATTAGGCCACTCGAGATCACGACTAGAAGCGCACGAAGAGCGTGCTTCCACAACTGCGTCGCTGCTTTCTGCGCGGCTGTCATCGGCTTCTCCGGGGACGGAGACGGACTTGATTCGGGCGTGGCGAGGCCCTCGTCGAACTTCAAGAAAGGCTGGATGCAGAAGAGAACCGACAGGAACCGCTTCTCCTTGGCTTCTTTGGAAACGCTAGCGTACAACTTTGCCAGCGACGTGAGTGCGTGCCGAGTAAAGAACACCAGGTCCTTCGTCGATGACTGCATCACGTATCCGACGAGTTGGTCCAGCAGTTTCGTGTGGATGCTGGGGTGAGACACGAACGATTCACACTCTTCAAAGGCGTTCAAGACACGCGACTGCAAGCTATTGGTCGTGATATTGGTGATCGCTTTCGTCACGGCTCCGTTGCCGATTGCAGGTGTGCCAAGCACATGACGAGAGATAAGGACCGCGAACAGGTCCAACATCTTCTCCACGTTGCGTACGTCCTTGAACTCGTATTCTTTCGCCTGCACGTAGAGCGTCACTAGCACCGATACCACGGCGCTCGCGATTTCCTGCTCCTCATCCTCTACCCAGGGAAGCACTGGGTTTTTGTCCTTTTGAGCTGAAATTTGCCTCTCGTCGCACAGGGATAACAACTGATTAAATGCCTCTTCCCACAGTTGCGGATCGCGAAACACCGGTGCAGAAGTAGCACGTCTTAGGTTCGGAGAAGTTGATGCAGCAGACGTGGGGGTGGATGAAGAAACAAGAGCACCTCCCACAACACGCATGCCGACTCCAGCACGGACAGGTTGTGACTGCGCGATGTGATCAAAATCTCCTGCAGATGACACCTGGAGCAACGTTTGTAGCGTTTTAATTGCTGCGAGCACAACTTCCTTGGGCATACCGAAAGCCGCATTCAACGCTACGTGTTGCAACAGCTCTCGCCAAATAGTTGAGAACCACGAAGTGTGTTGGAGCAGAAAATGCCAATTAGTCTCCAAAACGCGGCTGATTCCTGTCAACATGAGCACCCGGGATTCGTTCCATTGTTTTTCTGCATTATCACGCGAGTGATGAAGCATGTAGTTGGCACCAGCCTTATCATTCTTTGCGTTCGCGCCTATACTTTTCCTCCTCTGTGTCTCGCACAATTTAGCCGCGAGTGGCAGAACCGTCGAGTTGATAAACAGTTGCCATTCGCTCAGTTCGAACTGGGCTCCGTATGTCACTGCAGTACCGAAAAGGGTGTTGATCGAGCTGTTTCGCACTTCTGCTCGGTCATTCAGCGCAACTGAGCTAAACTCAGCAAAAATAAACCCCCAATGACCCTGCTTCCGCTGGGTGGGATCACTTTCCTGTCGCGCTTTTTGTTTCCCGATCACGTCCGCCACACTCCACAGTTCATTCACGGCCGTAAGACTAATATTGACATCCTTTGCACGACTCCCAAACCGACCGATGCACTTGATACAATCTGGAAGATAGCTGCTCGGAATGGACACCACTAAATCATCAACAATGAGACGCAGGCACTTAAAGGCCAGCACCTGCGTCTTAGCATCACCGTTCTCGCAAGCTTCTTGCACTGCAGCTAATATCAGAGGCCATCCACTGCTCAGAAGGTGGCCACAGGCGTTTAGCATCTCAAGCATACCAGTCAACGCGCGGTCCTTCATATCTGAGCGTGCCAACTTCAATAGTGGTACAAAAAGTTCTTGCTGGTCAAATACATGCGGGGACGCAGGGGTATCCTCATTTCTGGCTGCATCGAGCACCTCAATTGACGGCTTCGAGATGGGCGACATGCTGTTCACGGCGTTTTGCAGAGCATTTTGCATAAGCTGCAGGATGCTATCGGTCGTAAATATTTGGAACTGACCGAGTTGTGGAAATTGGGTTGCAGCAAGTGGAGCCTGTGGCACAAATGTGCTCATAAGCACCAGCTCCCGCATAACTTCCTCGAAGCACCGCTTACTACTCGATGCCAACTGGGTCAGCATGCGTAACGAGAAGCACGGCATGAACGTACCCGACCCAGTGAGGCCGACACCCAAGTAGCTTTGGTAAATCCTCATGTGATGGTTGCTAGCTGGACTGGACACATCGCCATCATCTACGATGGCCCAGTCTTCACCCGGAGACGCAGAGCTGGTTGAATCTGGAGTAGGCTCATCTCTATTTGGCATCGGAAGACCAACTTGAACCCAGGACACCCGCCGAACTGCGGCTAGCAGCTTTCGCAGCGCAGCGCTGCTCAGTTTTAGAGCATCTCGAAAGAAATCCACAATGGAATTGCTCAGCATGGCTAGCTGTTGCTCTATGTCCTCGTCTTCAACCCGAAAGGCACTGATTCGGTAATTCTTGGTGGGAAGTTTCTGCTGCCCATTTTTCAGCTTCGGATCCGTTAGCCCCACAACGATCTCGAAGCCCTCTAATAGTACACACCATTCCATTTGTGATAATTCTTCTTCCATGACATGGGCAGCACCGAAAAGGGCCTTCATTGCGTGCACCTCGCGCCAACTGATTACCACAAGACAGCTTTCTCCATCATCCGCCGCCGATTCATCCTCGCTGCCAGTGACAGTCGTTGCAATGGACCCCTTTGAGTTCCCTCGAATGCCATCGGGCAGCGGAAATGAGAATCCACATAGTGCACGCAAACAAGTCAAAACCACGTCATCCATTTGTTTGCACCACGCTTCCCTTGCGCTTTGGCTCTGCATATTTGCACGTAAACGCGAAGCAACCGTGGCCAAGACATGGTAAGATTTGAGAGACATTGTAACCAGATCCACCTCACGACAGTGTCGCATCACGCAGTTCATCGATTGAATCACTGCAGGGGCCACCACAGCAACACACGCCTTGGCTAGTTTTTCGCATACCTCCTCATTGTCGGTAGATCTCGACAACTCAAAAACAGAAGCTGCCATATTACACTGGCAAGATGCAGCGACGCGGACAGCCATGAAAAACTGCTGCAGCACGGGCGTCTCTTGTTCGTTTAGTAACTCGAGACCGGAGCGAGGCGCGGCAGCATCCGGACCTTGAGGCTTAAAATCCGATGGGGGTGACGTCATGATCACCGACGACGTGGTACGGGTGATGGCGACCAGCACTCCATCAGGGTAATTCACCATGGCAGCGACCATGTCTGGCTCCAAACACACGCGATTCAGCACTTCCAGTGACAGCAGCACGGGCCACGTGACAAAATTAATTCCTCCTCCCACCCCAGTTGCACTCGAGGCGCTGCTGCTCGACGAGCTCGAGTGGGTCAAAAAGTTCTTTGCCTCCTTGAAATTAGCAATGGCATTCGCGGCGTGAAATTTGGAGTCCGGTGACTTGGAGGGCGTCGGTGGCGATTTGGAGGTGTCCGGGGTCGTGTACGTTCCTGTGGCGATAATCTCCAGCAGGGCGTGCAGAATCAACGCGCACTCTGCGTCGAGGCAGTCGGCAAAGTGGCAGAGCAGCGTGCTGGCGAGTCTCATGCCGCGCACAAGCAGCGGGAAGAACGGCCCCGCCGCGCCGCTCGTGTTGCTGCTGGTAATGGACGAGTTGGCCGGGCCCGTGATGCCCGACCCGGCCGAGCCGCCGTGCTTGTCGTTGCAGCCCATCTCGAGCACCGTCTGGACGAGCGGGGGCATCTGCTGCTTGAGCACGGCCTTGAACTCGATGTCGAGGCGGAAGAGCCCGTGGTGCGCGGCCAGCACGGTCTCCAGGAGCTCGACGCCGAGCGCCGCCGTCATGCGGGACACGGCCGTGCGCTTGAGCCACAGGCCGTTCTCCTCGCGGCTGAGGAAGCACAGCTCCTGGAAGAGCAGCACGCCCACGTGCTTGGCCTCGGGGCTGGCGTCCACCTTGCCGAAGGCCATGGACACGATCTGGCGGATGGTCATGGCGGCCGTGTTGCCCACGAGCGAGCTGGCGCCGCTGCTGGCGGCGTGCAGGTGCATGCAGATCCACACGGCCTGCAGCACCATGTCCTCGCTGCCCACGAGCGCCATCTGGGCCTCCTTCCGGTCGTCGTAGGCGAGCGTCATGAGCTGCAGCAGCGTCTGCAGCAGCTTGGCCTGCACGTCCGCGTGCGCGTTCTTCTCGGCCTGGATCTGCAGCACGCGCAGGATGCTGCCCACGCTGGCGGGCTCGATGGCGTCCCAGCTCACGAGTCGCTGGATGCTGCTCAGCGCCAGGACCAGCACCTTGTGCGACGCGCTCGTGTGGTTGCACGCCAGCAGGAACGGCCGCAGCACGCCCTCGCGCTGGAACAGCGCGTGGCCCGGCCCCGGCGCGCGCCCCTCCACGCGCAGCAGCGCCGCGTACTGCTGCTGCAGGGCCGGCAGCGCCTCCAGCGCGCGGTCCGCCGCCTCCTTCACCACCGGGTGCTTGCGCTTGGCCTCGGCGCGCAGCGCGTGCAGGTCCGCGCCCAGCTGCCGCAGGAAGTCCATGGCCGCGTCGGCGGCGGCGCGGCGGGGACTGAGTATGCGGTGGGAGTATGCGGTTTGGGACACCTTTATTATTATTATCAGTTTGGAAGGGGAATGGCTGAAAACACGGACATGAGACGTCCGCA
Organism: Phytophthora fragariaefolia; assembly: GCA_030267785.1. Lineage (NCBI taxonomy): Eukaryota > Oomycota > Peronosporomycetes > Peronosporales > Peronosporaceae > Phytophthora > Phytophthora fragariaefolia. The sequence continues at coordinate 48,099 of BSXT01018890.1, forward strand.
CCTTGTGAACGCGTACCCGATTTGGGCGATGGGTTGCGACGACATGGGGTGCTTCCTGAACAAGGAAGAATTCAAGCTGGCTGTTGCTTCCTTGTTCGCACAAGAGTGCAGGTCTTCATGCTGCGTGCAGAGCAACAAGGCGGAGATTAAGGTAGTACGCAAACGCGTCAAATGCGGGTAATTACAGCAACGCTCGCATAGAGATTACGGTGCGTGTCTCCTCAACTCGATTGGAGCGCTCTTGTGCGGTGGCGAGTTTTCCTGTAGTAAAAAGAATCTAGATTTTACAAGTAGCAGAGGAAACCGCGCGTTATCAATCTCATATAAAGCCCGGTGACGTTTGTCACGGGCTATGAAGTCCGTACAGTATTACGTACAAACAAACCCACACTGCTGTTGCAAGTATCAAAGTATCGTCATTGGACCGGGTGTTAGTTGGCTATTCGATGCTCATTCGGTGGCTATCGGCAATCTGTGAGGCGAATACAGGTTCAACATATGATACAAATGTGGTTGATGGTCGAATCTGTGGAGTAGCGCCCTCGCGGAAATCCGCAAAGTCGTCCTCGTACAAACCCGCCGCGTCCGCTATCAGCAGTCGCGTCAGTTATTTCCGCGGCACTTGAGTGTCGTATCTCGAGTAGGGTCACAAACTAACTTGAACCTTGTAGTCTTCCTTACTGGGACGGTCTTGTTCTTGATCCGTCTGTTCTCTTGTCTTACCCTTGGTCGCGCGCGGTTATCGGGGCGTCGTGTCCTTAGGGTTGCGTGGCGTTATCGGGGCCGACGCGGTCTTGTGCGGCGTTATCGGGGCCAGCACAAGTCTTCGTCTTTAGCTGCGCGTTATCGGGGTGTGCCTGGACAGTATCGCTTAACGTGTCTCTCCTGTTGGGCACGGGTCTGAGAGGTGAGTGCACCAACGCCCGAGGGACGGGGGGGGGCTGTGTTATCGGGTCAGCTCTGCTTGCCGGCACTCGGAAGTCCTTGGATCTAGAAGGGGAGAGAAGCCACTTGAGTTTCTCAAAGAAGATTCGGGACTAAGCTTACACCTATCCTATGCTATGGACTGCCTACCTGAACCTTGCCACGCGGCGGTTCCATGCCCAACCCACCTTCACACGTCAGCCCTGATTTCCGTTCCCCTACCCTACGACGGGGTCCGTCCTGGGGAGGGGTGTACATATTTCGGGGACTTTTGGGGTAAAAACGTACAGCAGAATAACTCTATCGCCCAACTCGCGCTCCGCGCGGACCTAAAGACCCTGAGTTGGAGGCATAGACCCTACCGCGCTTACACGCGGGGATCAGCTCGCTTCGCTCGCTTTGGGTGACCCTATGGATGCCATTTTTCTTTAGTACAATGACTATCAGGATGCCCATGAGCTGTCAGAAAACGCGATAAGTCCTCCCTTGAGTAGCCCTTTGAGCAATTCGTAGAGCTTTTTGAGTCGTCGGAGCAGTATTCGTCGTGCGCGTTGCTTGATCGGCTCGTGTCCCCCGACGTCGATGTCGCAGACGACACCGTAAGCTGGTATTTCCGCTAGAGATCATTATTTTATCGTGATTCTTCAGTACTGCGATCAATCTAGCTAGTTGTTCTGCCGACAACTCGGGGTTCTGGACATTTGTTGCCGAGTAGTCGAGCTTAGTCTCCGCCGACTCCGTCAAATCGGGTAAGAAGGCGAGTTCTTTTGCATAATTGTGGCGTAGCAGACGGGCAAAAACTCGTTAGCTTCCCACTTCACACCCACAACACCTACGCTCGCCGAGCGTAGGCTTGCCGGGCGAATCCGAAGATCGCCCAGTCCGTTGACAGCGGTGTAATGACGCTATTCAGGTGCCTCCCAAACCATCTCCCAGGAGCCGAACCACGAGCAGACAGCACGCTCGCCTTAATTCGCCGGTCTTCTTCTCCTTCTTCTTCTCCTCCTTGAACCCGTGCCCTCCACCAAAGGATGAAAGGCGGCTTTCGCCTTGATGTACAGTCGGTGGAAGACCGCACCGACCTTATGTCGCTTGAGCGGGCCGAAAACCTGCGTTCGTACGCTCGACGAGCTCCTTGCCTCGGGGGCAGACGTCCAGATCACCACCACACACGCTTTTGGACTTACCACTTGTCCGAGGTCGCTTCTGTCACTCCAGGCAGTCAACATCAGCGGTGGGCATAATCTAGTCCGCGGGGACGGCTTACCTGAGGAGTCGCCTCGTGCCGCTTGTTTTGGACCCCGAATATTCCACTCTGTATTACTTTCTTTAGCTTTCTAGGCCGTAATCTTACAGGTTCCAATACTAATATATAATGAATCTGGGCAGTTACGGCCCCTCCGATACTAAAACTAAGTTCAATCGCTGACCGACCTTTTAAGCTCGCCGACCTCTCAAAGATCGGCGACCTCTCAGACTCGGACCTATCGGAAACTCCCGGGTCGGTGTCTTGGGTACACTCTTGGTCCCGATTCGCTAGCAGGCCAAAGTACACGAACCTTGGCCTAAATCCGGAAAGCGCTGTACCACAACCACCAGTACGTTCAATCAGGTGGCGGACCTCGAGCGCCCACAGTACAACCTTGGTCTTTGGAGGCATCTCCCCAATGATGCCCGAGGCTTCGTCTTGGTGTACAAATTTTTAAACTTGCGGTTGAGCGACTCATAGTCACGCTCCAACCAAGACCTTCGACGTTGTGCGTTGTGCATCCTCGCCGCTTGCTTCCACATGTTTCGGTCTAGTGGCTTAACTGTAGCTACCACAGAACAGAGGAGAAGCTGCTCCTGAACGTGTCGGAAATAGAGAGAAACAGCACTCGAGGTAGCATGCTCCCCCTTCCGATCAGCACCCATTAACGCTCAGCATACCTTCACCATGCTCGCGGTTTCTTGCAGTTGGGGGAAGATTGCAAAATGGAAGCTATCACCCGTTGGGTATAATTTAACTTCAATGACCTTCTTGGTCATTGACCTTCTTGGTCATTGAGGTTAAATTATACCCAACGGGTACTTCGTTATGCAGCTCCGTATCGAGGCACGTGCTCGCTGTGATGTTGTTGCGGCGTGTGTCTGGTTGTGCGAACTTAATGTAGAATCCAGAGACTGATTGGCTGGTCTGATGGATTCGGCCGTTCTGATTTGCTGAGGGAAGCCAACTTCAACTTTCATGCGATCTCCAGCCGGATACACAGTTTTTCTTCTTGCACCCTACAATGTTCATGTTAGAATTAGAAGCCAGAACTTCGTGCAGTTGTTGGTAAGACACGAGGGAACAACTTGTACCAGATAGTTTTGTTGAACTCAATCTAATTCACTTTCGGATTTCCTTCCTAACCAACACTCGACTACCAAGCCTCGTTCTCATAATCTTAAGTGGGTTTGAGCCCAAGCTACGCAGTCACCGTGAAGCTCGTGGAAGATAACTACTTCCACTGGGAGTTCAACATGCGGATGAAGCTGTTGCGAAAGGGATTGCTGGCCCACATTGTTAAGCCAGAATTCGACGCAGTCAGTGACCGCTCCACGGTACAATGGAAGACCAACGATCTGAAGGCCCTTGGTGTGATTGGCGGAGACGCGAGTCTCACATACCAAGTTTATATCCGTGGAGCGACAACCGCAGCTGAGTCGTGGCGTCTGCTCGAGGAGCAGCTCAACTGGAACACGCTCAGGAATCGGCTCATCGTGACCAAGAAGTTGCACAACTTCAAGATGGAACCCGGAACGCGGTTTGCGGTGCATGTAGACCGGTTCAAGGAACTGGCGCTGCAAATGGAAACGATTGGTGAAACGTTAGATGAAACCCGCCAACTCGTATTACTGCTTGGCAGTTTGATGGCAGAGTACCGGATGATCAGTACCGTACTCGAAAATACGGCGAACATGACCCTCGCATACGCAATCTAAACACTTTCAGGTGTTGAAGTCTCGGATGAATCGTCATTGACTCAAGAGAAAGCGTTCGCGTCGATGAAGAAAGAATTTGACAAGCGCCGATTCATTGGGAAGTGTTTCAACTGCAAGAAATGAGGGCACACAGAGTCCGAGTGCCGCAAGAAGGCCGATGAGGGACGTGGACAAGTCGCGCGAGAGACGTCCGAGTTCGCGTTTACGGCTACTGTTGCAATGGAGAAATAGGAGTGGCTTGTGTATCCTGTGCTAGTTCGCATATGACCAACGTCCGAGACAAGTTCGTCTCTATGAAGGAGCTGAAGATGCTAGTCCGCATTACGATCGCGGATGGTACGAAGATCGATGTAGTTGCAACTGACACCGTCGGATTGAAGTTGATGGACGGGACGACCGTCACATTGTCGGATGTACTGTACATCCCGGAGGTTGAGGGAGCCTCATCTCGGTGTCGAAGCTGGCCGAAAAGAACGTTATTGCTCAGTTCAGCAAGGACAACTTTGTATTTTGCTACCGTAATGCAACGTTTATGGAGACGAAACGCAGTGGAAATGCCTACAAGCTGAAGACAGTGGGGGACGATGTGTGTTGTGCGGGAACGACACCTCGTAAGGAGCCATGAGCAATTGTGCACGCCCGTCTCGACCACATTCCGGACCAGCGATATGAACAGCTGTTGAGCATGGCGGATGGTGTGCCGCGCATCGCTGATGATATGTCAACTGATACACCATTTCAAGATCAAATTGAGAATTTTCAAGATCAAAACAAGAATTGCAAAGATCAAAACAAGAAAACCTGTAATCAGTTATATGTCATGTACAACTAATTACCTACAAAACGTAATCACGATCCAACTGGCATGTCATGCTTGTCCAGAGCGCGAGCATGAAAGCTGAGAGTATGCGCTGCCTCCGAGTTACAAAGCTCCGGAGTGACCTTGACACGCATACTGTGCTTGGCGGCGCGTAACATGTAGTTTGCGCTGTGCTGAGCCTTAGTTACACCCGATGGTGGTCGCAGGATGGCGTCCCGATGCGTGGCCAAGTAGTACTTTACCTCTGACTTGAATACCGAGAATACGTTCTCGATTGGGTTTAGCATTGGTGAGTAAGGGGACGACTTTATCCACTCCATCCCAAAATAGTCACAAAGCGCCACTACCTCCTTAACACCAGCGTGAATAGATGCATTATCACACACGACGACAACGTCGAAGAGAGAAACTCCTTGATCCATTAGTCCGTCTAACAAACCCCGAACGAAGCAGTCGATGACCTCGGCATCGTTCGTACCCCAGTGGTACTGTACATGCTCTAATCCGGTTGATGACACGCATACGATGATGCTCAGATTATCTCCCTTGGCCCCTGGGCGAATCACCACCGAGCGAGAGCCCCGACGACTCCACCCGTCACTTCGATGCCAAACTTAACCTGTAGTGGGCTTACTTAGCTCACTACTTTTGCTTACACGTGTGCGTGACGTGTAGGAGGAAGCGTAGGTTTATTTATATTAGATTAACTATACTTAACCTTGTAAGTATAGTTAACCTAAATAAAGAAGTATTAATAACCCTGTTTGGTAGAATTGAGAACTGAATTTGAATGTTAACTTTGGTCTTGCCTCCTAAAACTGATATCTATAAAGAGAGGATCTGCCAACGAGTGGTTGGCAGAATCTCTGTCCTAATGCATGCTCCTTATTGGCAGATATCTATTGCTTTCTGCCAATAGTAGTGCGTCCTACTATGAATGGTGGCCACACTGCATGTGGCCCACCCGAATGTATCCATTAGTGCGTGTTGCACTAATGTGGAGGTTGACCGAATGTGTAGCCCCGCTACACCATCCCCCCGTTAGGACTTGATGTGCCGAGACCGGCACATCAATCCAAAGACTTCTTCGGAGGGGATACTTCGTGCTCATTCAGAATGAGCACGCTAACGACACAACTCACCAGCACGCCTGCTACATCTGCAGCAGCGACCACTGTCGTCGCTTACTCAGCAACGACTGGAAGCTCTCCGGCTTCAACACCCGTCGTCACGTCAACGGTGACGACGCCAAGCTCTCCCAAGAGAACGATGTCGCTTGGGGACTACAAGAAGGCGCGCGGCAACATGGTGCTTGCCCGCGATGAGCTCGAAGCTCTTTTCGATGTCGGCAGCGATGCCGACATGAAGGATGGAGAGGAAGAAGACGAGGGAATCTCGTCTTCAACACGTGTGGATCCGAGTGTGGGACCCCGTCGTCCTCGTGAGGACGACTCGGACGCTTCGAGCTGGAAGGGCTCGCGCAGCGGCAGCGATAGACCGGTCGCTGATGCTGGACCGTTGTCCAGCCCGCGAAGTGGAGGCGACTCCACTTCGTCCAATACTGTTGCGCCGCGCACTGGTCCAGTGCGCGACCCATGGATGCCG
>BSXT01018892.1:0-11800 GCA_030267785.1 Phytophthora fragariaefolia
GGCGCGCGAGTACCTGGCTGCGGATGGCATCATGAACCTGAACAAGTTGGTCGTCTTGCGCCTAGGCCTCTATAGTCCCATGCTAAACCCCATTGAGGGCTGCTGGAACTCGCTTAAGGCCAAGATCCGCCGGTTCATGGCCGAGAGAAAGCAAGAGTTTTTGGTGCGTGGAGAATATGCCACGTTCACGGAGCATCGCATGCAGTTGATGAAGGAGGCAGTGGAGTCAGGCAAGAAGGTAGTTACTGCACCACTTGTGTGGCGTTATGAGAGACACTGCCTACGTCATTGCTTCGCTGCGGAGAAGGGGGATGGCATGGAGCTGGGCGCGTAGTCTAGTTTGCAGCTTGCTTGAAAAGTGTATCCATCCATTTTGCAAAACATGAAAAATGCACTTTTTGCGCTAGTACCCAAAATCTCATTTTGCAGCTTGATTTGAAAGACTTGCAACTAGGGTGGGAAATGGTAGCTTGGGCGGTATATGCGGGTTTTGATGGTCGAATGACGCAGAAGGTGGGGCTACAAGCAACATTTTGCTGTAGTTACCGCATGAATGTCACCCTTAAAAGACTCAAACAACACGCAACTGATAGTATTACTATCCATACAGCTACAAAACCTAGCATATTAGTCCTAATACACTACCGATATCTTCGGAAAGATCCGAACAGCAAAAAGACCTGAACACTTACTAATATTTCCCTACCAGGGGTAGGTTTGATCAAAATCCGAAAGTTTGCTGTGAGACGGGCCTAGCATAAATATTCGTTCAGGGCTCCAGCTTCCGGTCTTGACTTCAGGACGGGCTAAATAGCGATGCGAGGCTATCGCACAGTAGAACAGGTCGTCATTATTGTCATTATCCTCGGTATCCTGGTCACTAAGCAGATGTCTGAGAGCTGAGTGCTCTAAGAGCAGCAACAGCGCCGCACGCAGGCTTCGTTCCATTGCCCAACGCACAGGTGGCTGCGCTCCAACCGGTGGCTAGCTATAATACCCCGCTCAGCTTGAAGGATGAAGGTTTGATTTGATTGGCTCCTGAAACCTTCAAACCTTCTAACCATGACTGCGGCGTGTTCCGAGTAGGTTTTAGTTGGAAAAAACAGTTGGCTGTTCAAACCTACCTTCCAACCGTGACAACCCCTAGAAGGGACTATTCTTTTCTCGTCTTATACATGCTTTGGACATACTTAAGTATGTGCTTATATAGAGACTCGTATCGTGCTAACAGCTCTCGAAACAACCCAGATAACTTCAAAGTATTTTATAGTACTGGTACAAACAACCCTGGTACATCCGATGCCCGATGATCACGATATACTGCGACTTGGTAGTCAGGAAAATAATATATCCTAATGGGGTAAAGCTGATACCTGCGGAACGTTAAGCCTAATGCGTGCTTCACCAAATCGGGTAGTATATAGTAGGCCTGAAGGAAGTTTTTTTAAATCGATGTCTGGGTCGTTCTATCCTCCTGTTCACGCCAATAGCCATCCCCCTGCATTCCTCAATCGTCGAAAGCTGGGTGGTCAGCAAGTGTAAAAATCATATTCCTTACAAAGGTCGCTATCTCTACTGTAGTTTGGATTCTTCGTTCTCAGCACTCTCGAGCTCACCACCAAGGGTTCACATTTTGAACAAACGCCATGCAATGGCTTAATTGCCAGGATGCTAGAGATCTCAATTTCCTTCTTAGTCTTGCACTTGATGAACGAGCGGTGTTGCAGCCCCCTCGTCGTCAATCTTGTGAACGAAACAGCGTAGCACTTGCGGGTTATTTATGCCCCGATACATTAAATCGTGTTGCGGGGCGGTTCGGTTGTCAGGGCCCAACGTTCTCCTGTAAACTGATTGAGGAAGGGGGGGGCAAGCATGCATTCAACAAACTATCTGGTGTGATCCCGAAGTACAGATCTTAAGACTGATGTGCATGATAAATGAATACTTGTCCAGCAATTACTCAATATTCAATGCCCCCCCGCCCCACTGCCTGCATACGAGTAATTAGCACCCGAACATACAGCGCCAGAGGTCATTCGTAACGTACATGGGCGATTCACCAATACACTGCAATTCTTGAAAACATGAGGAACTTTTTAATTCACTTCATTTTTGCTGTAGTGTCGGCTTCTGCGGGGCCTGAGTATTATAACGTTTGTTAATGATGAAACAACTACTACATGTACTGTAGTATAATATCGCTTGTATATTGTGTTGCACTCGCACTACACTGTAGTGCTGTAGATTACTCGACACGAAGCCTTCGCTATGCATGCACCGCTAAGTTAATACATTTATACGTTACGCACTGCAACCCCATGCATGCACTGTTCAACACTCAAGGACACGGATATTCTACGTCACTGTGGCGTAGTTGTTGTGCAGGTGTAGCACAACAGCAAATATAGTGCAACACAGTGGTCTGAAGGGAGGTACAGTGCGGTGCAGCAAGAGCGACGGCTTTGGTGACGCTCACGGCGTGAATCTCGCGTGTGAGCCCCACAGCAAGGTGCTGTTAAGGGAGAACCCTGCGTACTGTACAGTACGTAGAAGGAAATCATGTTGAAGGAGGTAGTCCAGCTTATCCGAAGGGCCACTGTTACAGTGGCCCCTCGGATAGGCCGGACTGTATAATCTGTTTCCCTGACAAGAGTCCTGCTTCTGCTTCGTGAAAAGAGACTTGACAAGTCGTATGATGTGCTTGAAAATAACCGTATCTCGCCGAATTTACGGTCATGAAGAAGGCATACATGTACTGTACACAGTACAAGCTAGCGAAGATGGCGCATATGATGGCATCATAATGATGCGCCATGCAAGTTGCATAACAGCGGGGCAAAAAACAAAGACCGAATTTCAGTGTCCAGTGAACGACGTTACTTCGTGCATGCAAGTTGCAGTTGCTTGATGCAACGGTGTTTTCATCAATCCCCCGGATACTGTATCTGCACATGCACGTGCAGTGATCCTGCCGAAGCTATCCATACTGCTGGGTTCAATAGGAAGCGGAAAGGGTAAATACATGTACCAAAATACACAGTTGAAAACTCTAATAAGGTATTAATATCACCTTTCCTATGGGCTAGGTCGACCACATTAAAACTTCTGCTGCATGCATTATACTACTGAGAGAGAGAGAGAGAGAGAGAGAGAGAGAGAGAGACGTTTCTATTTTAACTTGTTATAAGTCCGTCGATGTCTGATAAGTCCTTAGCCTGGTTCTGATCTGCCGGTGACCTCTCGCCTCCAAGACGCAAGAACAAGATGCGCAAAGTCACGAAGATCAAATCCACGATACGAGGACCTGCGCCCAAGAAGAAGAAGGCGACCATGGGCGAATTTTCACCAGGAGCTAATACACTCAAGACAAATAATCCCGCGACGGCTGGCAAAAATACACAGCAACCTGATCCTGCTGCGTCGAAAAGCATAAAGTGGACCGTGCAACTTACCGCGGTAGCAATCGAAGCACGCTTTCGAAACAAGCGAATACTGCAAAACATTTTCACGATGAATTCCAATACAAAGCGCAGCGTGCTATGTGGGAAGATACCATTAACGTATTTAAGCAGCGCCCCCCCCCCCACCGACTTTTTACTTGATGGTGGAGATGAACATTCAGATGGGAGTTCTGCCGAGGGTGGTGTACCACCGCGTAATGTAGCGTGTGATTCTATGGATGTGAACCCAAACTATCGCAAAGGGCTCGGCGCGGAGCTGGAAGGGCTCTGGTCCCTGCTATGTGAAGCGTTTTGAGCCGCCCTGGTTGCACTGGAGAGGCAATTACGGAGACGGGATCGGTAGAGTTCAAACCCCGGATAGTGGTAGTGACGACGAGATGAACGATGGTCACGAGTCAGACACTGACTCTAGCGAATCGCCTGGTGAAGCACATGAAGCACGTGAAAGGGCAAAAGCAGCCGCGAAAGCTAAAAGGCAGCGGGGTGCCCAAGTCGAACAGCTCGTAAAGAAGCGACCCGATTCACTGTCGTGGGATCACGGGCCACTTGGGCACCAACCTTTGTAAAAGCTCCGCGGGGCAGTACCCCGTTTGCTGAGCTTGAGAAGCTCGTCGACGATGACCTTGCGTTCTCTGTCTGCTAAGTTGCGCTTGGGCATGCTTTTAGGGGCAGCGATGATGAAGGACAGGTGTGGTAGGTGAGGCTGCAGGCGGAGCTTGGAACTAGCTATGCCAAATTCAAAGTGACAGAGGCTACAGAAGCCCGCTCAGCTTTAAGCTGGTGGATATCGAAAGAGGAGATGCGCAGCTTTCCTTTGGTCCAATCAAATCGTCGACGTTGTTAATATTGATTTCGTTATAGGTCAAAATGTCCGTTTCCGGTAATCATTTCCGATCAGAGGGAGGACACCATTTCAAGATCAAATTGAGAATTTCCAAGATCAAAAACAGAAAACCTGTGAAATCTTGATACCAGGTCCTTTATACTATATTCAAGGTATTCTAGAACACTAGAAGCACCAATTTAATTTTTATTTTTTGGATTTGGTTCGTTAGCCGGTCACGAATGCATTGCAATACCGTGGAGCCTCGCCACTGAACGACCTAGCCACTCTGCAATCTGCAATGAGGTACAAGCCCTATACTGACGAGCAACGGTATCGGATTTTAGCTATGCTAAACCCAATCGAGAATGTATTCTTGGTATTCAAGTCAGAGGTAAAGTACTGCTTGGCCACGCATCGGGACGCCATCCTGCGACCACCACCGGGTGTAACTAAGGCTCAGCACCGCGCAAACTACATGTTGCGCGCCGCCAAGCTCAGTATGCGTGTCAAGGCCACTCCGGAGCTTTGTGACTCAGCTGTCATGCCCGCGCTCTGGACAAGCATAGTTGGATCGTGATTACGTTTTGTAGGTACTAAGTTGTACATGAAATATAACCGATTACAGGTTTTCTTGTTTTGATCTTAGCAATTCTTGTTTTGATCTTAGCAATTCTTGTTTTGATCTTAGCAATTCTTGTTTTGATCTTGAAAATTCTCATTTTGATCTTGAAATGGTGTACTACAATGACGATATTACACTGCGTTTTAGGCAATCACCTACAATAGTGTAGTAAGCTAGAACGCTCCCTAATTAATCCGCTAACTCTAAATCTTACTTCTTCTTTCACTACCATTACCTGACTCCACGTCCTGCACCCAGCTACATCAACAAGAGCAACGGTAAAACACATCAAATTGAAGTTTCGGGACCACAATATAGGAATATGATCTTCTTCATGCAACCTTTGGACGATATTGATGCTTAAAAAGCAGTCGTCACTCGGGGGGCTCAAGCCAATTTAACGTATAATTGTGAGGCAAGCCCACCGAGCTAAATACAGCGAGTATTACTACATGTAGAAGCATTTGAGATAGCTCTGTTCATTCTGCAATCAGATAACTACACTGTTTAAGAAGGAACCCTAGTGTGTGTGTTCATTTGGACCCCACTACCCGGCAGGGACAGCTACCCCGTCGGCTTTGTCACCACCAGACATTACGTTAATGGTCAAGTTTCGTCGTGTCAGCAACAGAAGTTAATGATAACTTGCCCATATGCTTGAACTGCCGTTGAAGGCGTATTGGATTGTTTTTACGGCTGGATCTGTGCTATCATCTACCTCACCGATAAAGCGTGTTGGGCCGGAGATTGCTAACAAATATTCAGTCAGCATACCCGTAATCAGTGAGGTCGAAGCCAGTACCCGCGACCAAAGTGAAAGTCGTCGAAATCCTTGTACGTGTCCTACTACAACACGAAACCGACCCTTAACTGTTACTTCAACTAGTCTAGTACATGCACCTTATTCATTTGGTGTTCAATTTCGGAGCGTTTCAATATACGCCCATATAGTACTCTTGCAGCGAGCTTGATCAAATTGTGCAATGCAGTATTTTACTCGATCTGTTCTACCAGTACCGCACAAATTGCTGCACTTACACACCTTTTTATCGAACCATCATGGCTATCTATCGACTGGTGATGCTACATGTACCATGGCTAGTAAGCCGCCATCAGACAATATCTTCGATTGTAGCTCAAATACGGAAGAAGCATGGATTAACTGGTTATTGCTGGTTGCTGTTATATGTAGGCTTGGGTTGTTGAAGGTTTGTGATACTACTTCTGAATTGGCTTGAATGAGAAATTGTTTTTGAGAATGTACTAAGTAGTTCTTATCATCTGAATTGAACTTACGCCAAGCGGGTAGCTTCGTGGTCGGGACCACGAAGAGGCCCTTCGTAGTTCAAATAAACAGTACTGTACTTCAGTACAGAAGGACATCGCAATCCATCTCAGCCAATGTGAATAATACATCCCCAGCAGCATTTTGGCGCTTCCTCTGCATTTTTGTTGTTGTTCTCGTTCGATCTCGCACAGTGCCGGGTGTCTGGTGAATTTCGGAACCGTCCCCATTTATATACATAGTTGCAGTGCAATGCATTGTCTTAAGTCGAGGTGTAGCTTTGCTTCGAAGCACGTCGGGTATAACTCATTCCGTTTGTCGACTGGGGGGAGGTCACTAAATGCTGAAACAATACTTCAAGTGATCAGGCCCTTGTGCGTGAAGCGTCGGATAGTTTTCCTATTTACAAATAACGAACGGGCCAACATAAATATGAACGTACATCCATAGCTACGCGACAGCAATGTACTTCTACAAAGCGAGGGAGTACATGTACAGCGTAATTTCAAAAACTAACCGTCGCATCCACGTAGGACCCTTTCGTCTTTGCAATGCTTGCACACCAGACCCCACCTCCATCACCGTGTACGAGTGTTTGAACTTGCTCGGTACCTCGATTGACCACTTGCATTGCTAGCACAACGAACAGCAGTAGAGTGCGAGAATGGACGCCAGACTATTGTCACAGACGTCGTGCTAACGATTTCAGCCGTCGTTGCGCTCGCTTGCCTTCAAACTTTCTACACCACGTTGCAGCAGGCCGCTTTGTGTTATCGTCTCTTGATCATAGCCAGCCGAATTCACCGAATTTATGTGGGGCCGCGCGTCAATGTACACTCCAACGACGCTCTTCCAATCCGGTTATTTTAAACGACGTTGAGTTCTGCTTCGCGCCGATTATCCAAAATGTGGGAGTTCAGATTACACTGTACATGGAGCAGTGACCAGGATATGCTCGAGCTAACCGTGTCTCGCCGAATTCAATGGCTACTAATGGTTTTAAAGTGACAACTTCAACTACAACCCGCACAGATGGCAATCTGTAACCTACGTTGCTACGCTGAACCAGATGGACTTTGGTCTCCCAATCTAAAAAATTCTGCCATGATAGTTAATAGAGTAATTCGGATTTTTGCTATTATTAGTACAGACTATGCAGGCACGCCAGCCCAGACTACCAAAAATGCACTGTGCCTGCGGTTTTCGCTATGCCGTCTATGGCTTCATTCCGGGCCGACGATGTGTCTACGTGTACTTTACCTACGGTAGAAAGATTCGCTAGCGCGCCCTGTTTGCCTTCAGTGGCGAAATATTTGGATGCACCAGCAGGAGTGAGCAGGTCGTGGAGCAGCATATTTCGCCTTCGGGTGTCGATGCTTGTATGGGAGCAACAGCGCCAGATACATAGACTTAGCGTACTTGTACATGCATTGTACCCACCCTTCCTATCCTGAAGATGGCACCAATTCAGCATCTCAGGGTCCATTCTAAATTCTGTACCGGTACAGCATTTTCAGTTCTTGTGTTACTGAGTGGTTCACTACTCGGTCGTGTGCATGAAGCTTGCCTGGAGAGCTTGCTATGGTGGACCAAAAGGTAAGGACAACCAATACACACCGCAATGACGCTCTTCTTCGACCTCACAGAAGGCGACGGAAATCGCTGGTAGATCGCATCGACTTCACTTCAATAAAATGATGCGTCGATGCCGGAGTGTAACACATGTTGTGCGAGTCTTGTTATCGCGGCGCACCCAGCTTGCATTTCGTAAACAAGATGCTTTCTCGGACACAGGAATTCAGCTGGTTGGGGAAAGTGCTTGTAGTTCCGTAGCCCTACGCCACATCGTCCGAAGCTGCGTCGTCCAGCTGCGGGCACTTTGTCTTGCGAGTCGCAAGTACCGGTACATGTACATGTACTCGTACATGCAGCGACTTGGTATTATAGTCCGTCCCCAATGGCTGCTGCAATGTCCTAAACCCAATCATTTGGGATTTGGGTGCGTATTTTTGCTAGAATATTTATATGTATCATCGTGCTCAGTTGACTGGTGTACATGTACTGGTTGTTTGTATGAACGCGCGAACATATCCGCAGCCATGTTCATGCATCGGTGCTGCACGATGTGCTTCAGAAATTGCCCAGACTTCAAGTTGATATGGCGCGGCCATGGCGCGGCCATAATACATTCTGGTGTCCTATCCTTGCCATCTTCAATAAGAGAGACGATTTCGTTGTTCGTCTACTCTCGCCAAGCAGACCTAGCGTTGCATCGAGAGCCGATCCCAGACTGGATCCCGCCACACCTGCTCCTAACAGCAGCCAGTCGATGTGCCGGTCTGCCGAAAGAAGCGCACCAGTACAGACCCTATTTTGACTCACCACCCGGGTGATCGAAGCCGATCCAACCCAAGCCGCCCTTCAAATCTCCAGCACCGGACCACAAAGGCGACGGGATGTTCGGACTCCATTATTCATTTTGCTTTTTGCCTGACAAACGCTTTCTATAGTTGAACCATGACCGGGTGGAGGCTGGCTCTCGCCCTCTTGGTTCTGGTCGTTAGCCTGGGCAACGCGACCGCCTTCGACTGGACCTTTTGGAATGACGACGACGATGGCACCCCGGCACCCGCTGCCAGCAAGACCACCAAAACGATAGCTCCTTCGACTACCCCTCCGACTGGGACGTCTTCTTTGGCTTCTTCTTCGCTTGACTCAACACGAGCACCGACTGACACTGGGTCGTCTTCGCTTGACGATCTGATCGCTAGCGCCTCAGGATCTCTTGAGGTGGATGATTCGGGATCGGGATCCTTTATTGATGCGGCTGCCATCGAGGTGAACGCTACTCTCGGTTCAGTGCTTACGGCGACCAGCGGCATTAAGTCGACATACCGTAACTGGGTAGGTCCTCGCCCCGTGTCTGCCGACGCCGCGTGCTACCGCGAAGCCCACATCATGGACACATGCCCGACCAACTTCGACCGTCACGAGGGCACGAATACTTGCTGGGCGGAGTGCCCGATTGCCTACCCGGTCGAGTGTGGAATGGAGTGCATCCGCCAGAACGATGACTGCGCGATGGAGGTGCTCAACAAGGTCGGTGCTATTGCTAACTCTGCCCTGGCCATCGCGTCGCTCGGCGCTGCACAGAAACTATGGCAGGCTGCGAAAGCGACGACGAGAGCGTTCGATTGCGTCAATATGATGATCGGTACGATGAGATCTATCATTCGTTACGTCCGAAACATCAAGACTACCGACCCCACCGCCTCGACGGACAAGATCCTCAACATCATGTACCAGTCAAACAACATCGTGACGGACCTGCCGATTGCCGTCTACTTGTGTATGGGCTGGGAGCTGCCGAGACCGCTTGATATCTCCGGTCGTGTGCTCACGACCATGAACTGGATTCTGTTGAACGCTATCGCCTACAAGGACGACATTTTCTCGAGCTGGACCAAGTTTAAGGCCTTTCTAGTCGGTGCAAACTTCACCGAAGCCGCCAACAAGATCAACGAGACAGAGATCGGAACGCTTAGCGATGCCCTCAAGTCCAAGTCGATGTGCGGCTATGATCTTCGAGCGCTGACGGACCGCACATGGAACACGGTGAACCAGCTCAGGGCAGACAATCCGGGCATTTCGGAGGACGACCTGCGTTTGAAGATGCAGGACACCCAATTGGTGACTTCGGACATTGCCATTGTGACCAACAATTGCATGCCTCAGTTGATTGAGGAGTCCGACGAAGCCACGGCTTACAAAACGCGCGAAAAAATCCGCATTGCTTTCAGCGGCATGATTAATCAGCTCGTTTCGAAGGGCAAGAGCAACAACGGATCGAGTGAGGACGCGCAGCAGTTCATGTACACGGCATTCAGTAAGACTCTCATCTCGATCGCTGTCACGGGTTTCGATCTGATCGGTATCATGGGTATGATTGCTGCGTACTTGCAAACGATTTGCGGTCCGACAAATTTCATGGGAGAGATCGATGATGGCACTGACCCAAAGACCCTTGGCCTCACTACCATCCAGAAAGCTTTCAATCAAAGCACCATGTCCTGGACTAAGAAGGGTGACGGCGCCGTTATCGTCAACTTTAAGAGTACCGACACCAAGGATGTAACCGTGAACATCATGTCTGGTGGCGACAAGATTGATGAAGTTGATGTCAAAGCTGGTGGTACCGCTACGTGGAAGTCAAACATTACAGCCTTAGGCGGCAAGACGTTATACCTGGACCGTTGGCGCCCGGGTTTCCTCGGCCTGCCCGGTACAGGAGGAGGGTCGCTTCTTATATGGGTACCCCACGCCTCTCAAGGCGGCCACCTGGAGCTTGAAGCGAAGTTAAACGTGAGTTAGTCGGGTTGTAGCACCCCAATAGAGCAGAGTAGTGAGTGCGCCTCATAGTGAATAGTAACAACCATCGAGTAGTAATAACAAATTATGCGTGAATATTTTATCACAACGATGCTTGTCTACTGTTGAGTTCGGCATTGTTACGATAAGCGATACACCCTGGCCTAGTACTATAATAGGCGACACCAAGAAGTACAAGGTGCGGATTTCGCTACCGATCAAGTTCAGGACCTTTCTAATCAATTAATGGCGTTCTATCAAAAGTATGGTGGGAGAAGAACAAGCTGATGGGTGATTAATTTTGTTCGCTTCCACCGGGCTACAGAGGACATTTTCCAGCGTAATAATGTACCCTGCTTCATTCATTATTATGAAGGCGGGTGAGTTTCGACCTGCTTTCTTATTTTGTACTTCGAAGATGGTTGTGCAGGTACCGTATACTTATATACAGTATATATAAGTAATATGTACTGTACATGGCTGCGATCGTTTTGGATGATTTGGACCGAGATGTGCCCCACTTGATACTGTCTAACTTCAAGGATCGAGTGATATTCGGTGGGGATTAGGCGTGTTAACTTAACAACGAACGACGAAGGCTTGTGTGTGCCTGATCAACGCATGCCTTCCCAAAAGCAGATGTGAAAAAATCGCGAACCCGGGTTTAATAGCGAGACTAGGGGCAACTTGAGTACATGCACTACACCATTTCCCAACCAAGTTAGCACATTTACCAAAGCAAGTGAACTCACACGGTCTTTGCATGGATACCATAAGGTAGAAAAGGGCATTTCTTACAAAGTGAAAATTGCATTAGTCGAGCTGTCAATCAAGTGAACATAGCTACATTTTACTTGCCCAGCTGCATGTCCTCACCTCTTCCCGCCGCAAACGAAGCCTTAAGGCAGTGGCGCTCCATGCGCCACACAAGCCGACGAGTAATTTCCGGCATTGCCACCTCCACAGCCTCTTCCATGAGAGCCTGGCGATGCGCGCAGAAGGTGGCGTACTCACCTCTAACCAAGAATTCTTCCTTTCGCTCCGCGATAAAGCGGCGCATCTTCGACTTCAGCACGTTCCAACAGCCCTCGATCGGGTTTAGCATAGGGCTGTACGGGGCGAGGCGCAGCACGACCAGTTTGTCGCCGTTCATAATGCCGTCTGCCACCAACATCCCCCTCGCCAATGTCTCCACCTCACTGTGAGCTGGCGCGTTGTCAGTCACGATGACAATCTTG
>BSXT01018895.1:0-22967 GCA_030267785.1 Phytophthora fragariaefolia
CGCGTCCAGGCCACCCACGCTTCCTCGCAGTCGTCGACCACATGGTGGTAGTCCGCATCCATGTGGAGCAACATCAGACCGAACGCGATGTTGCTCGACTTCACGTAGTCGTCCTTGGCCCGCGGGTCCGCAAAGCTAGGGGTGGTCTCGCGGTTCACGACGCTCCACACCGACTTGGTCAGGAACACACCACGCATGTAGCGGTTCCAGGTGGCGTAGTTGTCGCCGTTGAACTTGTCGATGGAGATCTTGGTGTCTTGGACAGAGGACATGGCGCTTGGGCTCATAACCTGAAGATGGTCGTCTTGGGATCTTGCACTTGTAAAGAAGTCTTGGACACCACCGAGGCTTGGGGCGAGGCGGGGGAAGGCACTTGAGGGGTTGAAGGAATATTCAGAAGTGATTGAATTATTGGAGCTTACACCCTAGACCAGTACTAAAGACACGCGGCCGTGCATCCTATCATGTAGTGCATCTAATCAACCATCACTCACCAATGTGCGTCCAATCAACCTACTCGTCTAATCAACGTGTCGTCGTATTGGACCGGTTCGGGTTAACCGGATCGGTTACCCTGCAACAAAACTTACGAGGACGACGACTTGGGGGTCGATCCACGGCAAATTTTAATCGGTCTAACGCATCAAGGTCCATGACCTCCGTCATGTATTAGTCGCGCACTTTTGCGTGGTTACAGTTAAACTACCGTATTTGCACATGACTTGGAGATACTTGCGCAAAAGTGGAGGATATTTGCGCAGAACTTGAGGAGATCTTGCGCAAAACTAGGTGACATTTGCGCAAAAGTAGAGGATATTTGCGCAAAAGTAGGGGATATTTGCGCGATACTGGGGGATTTGTGCGCAAACACGGGTAATAACTTGGGCAAAAACTAAGGAATAACTCTCGCAAAACTGAAGGATTCATTATATTAAGCTGATTGAGATCTTAGCTAGTGTCAGCTTGCCAAACTACCGATAGTAACATAGGATTCAATTTATCATGATAATTAATATATCAAATAATGTGTGTCATTGATTAGTGAAGGATATGTTGTTTTTAACTTTGTTGTGTACTGTAGCTTGCACATGTCCGCCTGTCTATCCTTCTTCCTGCACCTCCACCGTCCTGTCTGTCTATGGTTTTCACCATCTTAGTGACTGTCTCTGTGCTTGTGCTACGACATATTTTTCTCTGCTAGTCAGCTTTTTCCCAGTGTTTTGACATTTTTCTCCAGAATGGAACTGCCGCCCTTACTTTGTTGAAACAGCTGTCAGGTTTCCAGGTTTTGATAAACGTTTTATCTCAGTAATAACTGCTTTATTTTTTCTATATTTTAAATAGGAAAAATGGGATTTGAACCCATAACAATAATTTTGGAGACTATGATTTTACCAATTAAACTATTTTCCTAAAAATTAAAAAATTAATTTAAGAAAAGGATGTCCTTCAAAACCGTAATCAGTTAAAATTCTTCTTAAATCGGGGTGATTTAAAAAAAAATACCAAACATATCCCAAACTTCTCTTTCACACCAATTTGCAGCTTTATATATACAAATAATAGAATCTACAGGTTGTAATAACGATAGACTTTTTATTTTCAGGATTTTCTACGGCAACGAGTTACGAAGAGGCAGCTGTATTTTTATAGTTGTTTTTATTAGCGCTTTGTTAACCGCTTTCGTGACGATCTGGGCATTCCCACACCGAAATTGCACGCTTTATCGTCGCTAGTCGTTTTGATATGGCCATGTTGCCGGCGGTGAGCGGCCTGCTCTCGCGTGACAAGCTCTACTTTGAACGGGACGATTTCGGCTCGCCCAGGCGCTCGGCAAAGCGTATTTTCACTGCCTCTGAACGCAAAAATGCCCTCCTTTTCTCTCCACCCGTTGAGCGTCCACTTCGGAATTTTTGGGCCCTTGCAGCTTCTCGCTGACTGAGGCCTTCTGTCGCTATAAGTACATGCCGTTTCTGCTTCAAAGTGTAATGCATACGACGCTGTGTAGGGTGAGAATAAACTTCGTCAATGAGACTCGCAATTGCAGACTCCTCGGTACGCCGCTGCGTTAAGTCAGCTGTCGGGGGCTCTGAGTGGGGGGGGGTTGCAGGGCTGAGTCCGCATCAAGGGGCTCCGGAGACGGGGGAGGGTGGACGGCTGCCACCATTTTACGAAGTGACTGGCTCAGAAATAGCGGCTGCAAGACATGAATAAATCAGTGATTTTGAGTGATTTAATTGGTTAATAAAATAGGTATGCACATCACCGTTTATCGTGCACGCCCGTTTTACGTTGACTGGCAGTTAGTTTTGTCGGCAGCTGCATTCTGTCCGTTGGTGTACTTACTCTAGGTGAAAATCATTGCAACGAAAAACAGATGGTCCGATCTCTTTTCCCTCATGGGCTCGCTTTGAGCCCGCTGATAGGCGGAATCGACACCATTTGCTCTCAGGTCTTTTGAGCGCCAAAACCTTCCATCAAACAAGAAAGTTACGAGCGAAAGTGTACGCATGGGGCAACCTCATTACCCAAAATACCCCATCTCGCAAGCACGCCACCAGCAACCATTCCCCCCGCATGAGCACCCGAACCACGTCATCCAAGCCAAACCTCACCGACAGTGAGCGAAAGGATGCTGTGATTTTCCTACTGTGAGCACCAGCGACGGGATCGTAGCAGGATGTGGCCCAGCCGGCCACAAGAAGAAAGACCACCAAGAGTTTCTAGCGCACATCGCCACGTAGCGCGCTCTGTACTGTGCCAGCTCCTGCCCCACACCAACATCATCCACCCGCTCTAGACGAAGGAGAACAATTCGCCACGTCGTTCAAGGACCTGATGGCTCCCAATTCTCCCCCATGTACAATGTCGTACATGTGGACGAGAATTTGTTAAACGAGGCCACAGACAAGAGGGTTTACCAGGGGATATCGTGCCTCATCGCGAGCGTAAAGGCAAGCGATTCATCGGCAAGACAATGCTCCTGGCCCCAGTAGCTAGACCAAGGTAAACACAACCTGCACAATTTGTCAATTTTTTCACTCTCTGACATTTAATGAAGTACTACGTAGTATTAAATGCAAATCAAATACCGCAAGAGGGGCTTATCCAGAACTGGTTGTGGTAAACCATGCGTCGGGCTGTAGCATCACGGTCGCGAGAGCAAGTTCAAGTTTGTCTGCAAGTCCCGTATTGGGCTGAGCCGAACAGAGCGAGATGATCATATTGTGACCAATACAAAAGTGAAGATTATAATCTCTGTACTTAAACGAATAAAAATGAGAGCATATTTATATCCTATTTTTGCGGGGAAATATATACTTAAGTAAATATGATTATTGCCATCCCTGGTACTTCGAAGTATTACGTTAACGTATGAGTAGAGGCCACACCCTCGACTACATTTTAGTCGAGGGGGTGGCATTTTTATTTAATAAAAATTGAGTCTACGGCTCATCAAACTTAAATTTGATAATGAATTAGGGAGTGATTGCAGAAGACGTTTACTAGTAACTGATATGGATTGCTGAATCAACTGCGGTGTACGCACAGATAACAGTTGAAGGTGATATTATTGTTGTACCCAGCTGCTGCACTACACGAAGATGACAGCTTTCTGTGCGCAGTAGCGCGGTACTATATCAAACTGGCCCTGCTGTAGATGAGGGAGGCTGGAGAGCTGGTTGGGGCTGGCGGGGAAAATCGTAAAGTGTGGTCATTCCCCGACCAACTGCCGACAACCGTATGACTGGTTGCCGGAGCTCCTTTATTAACTGTTTAAACCTAAACCTGAATCATGTGAAACATAGCTAGATAGATAATCTAATACACTCACCCTTCCTCGAAAGAATATCCTTCATGTTTTAGAAGAGAGTCCTCTTGACAGGAGCCAGGATTCGTCCCGGTAGTGGTGCCTCGCACCAGCTGTAGTTGTGTAGTGTCTCGCACTGAGTAGATTTAGGAATGAATATGCAGTTGGTGTGGCTAGCTAACTTCCTAGGCTAGTCCTTTATGCATGGGTGCTGAGCCCTCTCAGTGTTGGTTTCGTATCTGGGCGTGTGTAGGCTGTTGCTGTCGTCATGCTGTTTCAGGTCGTTGCTAGCGCCACTGCAACAATCGCACGCGACGCCAGCTGCGATCTCCAACACTCCTCCTCGACAGTGCCAGTCTAACCACACGTTTTGTTGCTGCTTCGTGTCTGGCGAGATCAGCTTCAGCATGGCTACATTCCGGTTGTGCAGGATGCCACCGAGTGGCTTGGTCAAGATGTCAGCTTTCATTTCGGTAGTCGGACAGTAGCGGATCTGGATACCTTCTTTACGGATGGCGTCGCGAATGAAGTGGAATTTGATGTTGATGTGTTTCATGCGCGCCGTAGTCACGTCATTCTCCATGTTCTTAATTGCGCTCTGGTTGTCGATGTGCAGGATGACAGCGCCATCTTTGCTGTGCAGTCCGAGCTCATTGATAAGCTGCTTCACCCACAGACAGTCCTGCACCGCTGTGGCCCCAGCGATATATTCCGCCTCCACCGTGGACAGTACTTTTCTTCTTACTGTACCACGATATGAGCATGTTGTCCATTGTGAACAGGCCTCCTGACGTCAATTTGGCATCTTTATCGCCGGCTCAATCAGCATCGCTGAAGATGGCAACGTTCACTTGTGTGCGTGGCGCTTGTGGTCGTGTGGATCCGAGCTTCCAGTCTCGAGACCCACGAATGTAACGCAGGACGCTTTTGACAGCGGTCCATTGCGTAGCGGGAGGGGCGGAGACAAACAGCGCGAGATAGTTTACCGCCATCGTAATATCTGGGCGAGTAAACGTGCTAAGCCATAATTGTCTCTCGCATGGTGTCTGTGTCGGGAAATGGCCCCGCGTCCTCACTGTGCAGCCCTCGGGTCGACTCCATTGGCGTTGGCACAGGGCGGCAGTTTTCCATACCGAGTTTTACCAGCAGGCTGTCAATTTTGGCAGTCTGGTGCAGATAAATGTCCGTCTCAGTCTGGTCAATGTTAATGCCCAGGCACTTCTTAGCAGGGCCCATGTCCTTGATCTCAAACTGCTCTGCCAATTTTTGCATCACCCAGTCTGAGTCGCTTTCGCGCTGGCTGACCACCACTATATCATCAACGTAGAGCCCCAGCACAGTCAGCTTGCCGTCACTTCGTCGAAAGTACAGGCATGGGTCGAGTTTGCTCCTCGCAAATCCAATTTCGAGCAGAAACTTGTGCATGGTGTCGTTCTATAGTTTACCACTCTGCTTCAGGCCGTATAAACGCTTTTGTATGCGCAGGCACTTTCCCTTTGGCACCGAGAGACCGAACGGGGCCCCATGTAGATGGGCCGATCGAGACCGGCTCGTAGGTATGCATTTGGTATATCACCTTGTCGGATGATGGCATGCCACAGCGCCGCTAGTGCAACAATTAGTCGCAAGCTTGCAATTTTCAGCACTGGAGCGAAGGTTTCACTGAAGTCAACGCCATACTTTTGGCTGAAGCCACGAGCCACCAGCCGGGCTTTGAACCTCTTCAGTTCGCCTCAGCTATCAAACTTAATCTTGAATACCCATTTGGCGCTGATCAGATTTCCGTCGCGGGGAATTTCTACTATTTCCCAGGTGGCGTTGCCTGCGATAGCTTTAAGCTCCTCCTGCATTGCTCGTACCCATTTATGCCAGTGGGGACTCTTCATCGCCTCCGCTACTGTGGCCGGCGTCGTAATGTTGGCGGTGTCGAGCAAGATAGTGAACGCCGTACCACCTTCGAGGCCGATCGTGATTAGCAAGGTGCTTGGGGTGACGAATTCGTCAAGGAAGCACTGCGGCAGCTGGAAATCATCTTGTGGCAGTGCTCGGGCGCCACGGTTCAAACCAAATATGTGCTGGATAGCACGCGAGTTGAAGTTGTGTAGTTCGGCTGGAGTGCCTTGCTGCAGGTCTTCTTCATCGTCACTACGCTGATCGTCGTCGCCGCTCTTGGATCCGGCGCTACGGTTTGCGTGGTTTCAGGTTCGATATTATCAGTCGTGACAGTGTCTATGTATCGCCCCACAGCTCGCGGGTCTAAGCGATCGATATTCTGGATGTGAGTAGTAGCGATGATGCACTTGGTCCGCGGGATGAAGACGTGGTAAGCTTTCTTTTGTGAATCAATACCGATGATGACACCCTTTTCCGCCCGCTTCTTAGCTGATTTCTTCGTTGCATGAGTGATATGGTTCGTACATTTTGCTCCAAACCGCAGGATGTGCGACACATCGGGCACCTTGCCAGTCAATGCTTCAATTGGGGAGGCATGGTCCGCATTTGCACGTGTCGGTAGGTAGTTCCGAATGTAGCTGGCGTACAGCACGGCGTCGCCCCAGAATCGCTTTGGTATTACCGAAGCCCACAGCATTGCGCGGGCGGAGTCCATCACGGTTCTGTGAAATCTTTCCGCTTTACCGTTGGAAGCGGACATGTCTTGCTCAGTTAGCTGGTGGCGGATGCCGCGGTTGCGGAGAAATCGGTCAAGCCGGGTACTGCCAAATGCGCCTCCTCCAGCAGAGCGGACTACTTTCACCTTTGTATCGAACTGACATTCAAGTTCGCTGATAAAACCCTCCAGGATTTCTTCAGCATCACTCTTCTTCCGTAGCAAGTAGACCCTGTTGTAGTTAATGGCGTGGTCCACGATCGTCAACATGTGCTTATGACCTACGCGGTCAGGATTCATGTCGGGCTTCAAGTCGACGCACAGTGTTGCACCGGGTTCATCCGTTGGCGCCGTACTAGCAGTAGCGGCGACGACGTTCGCACTTCCACTTGATGGAATCTTCTTTGCTTGTTCGACCAATGGGCACGTGAACATTTTGTGGCCGGGTTGGTTGCACACATGACAGCGAATTTCACCATGCCCGGTGGCGGCATGAGCTTACCCGTCGCTTGATCGTCGAAAGCGGCCTTTATTTCCGTTGCCATGGCTGCGCTGGTTACGCCAGTGGCGATCTTCGCCATGTCGGCGACCTTGATCGTGGCCGCGATCGTCATGCGAGTTATAGTTTCGCTTATCACCGTTGCGGCCTTTTCGATCATCATGTTTAGTGCCGCAGCGCCTGCCATCTCCTTTCAATTTGTATAGCAAGCGCTTCATTCGGTCCGTCTCCAACACATAATCCGCAGCGGCTTCGGACACAGACGAGAGCATCGTTGCAGCTAACTCGGGGCATGCGTGGTTGCCAAAAACTTCCATGACCACCTTGCTTTGGTCGCCCTCCATGAGACCCTATATGAAATTCAGGTGTTCCGGGTACTCGTGCCACGAATCGCCTTCTCTTTTGCTACACTGCATCTTGGTGGCGAGTTCGAGTTGGCTGAGCTTGCACCCGAATTCTGCTAGCACCGCGCGCTTTACCTCGTCGTATTGCATGCTCTGACCCTCATTGCGTCGTTGCCACTCATAGT
Source organism: Phytophthora fragariaefolia (assembly GCA_030267785.1). Taxonomy (NCBI): domain Eukaryota; phylum Oomycota; class Peronosporomycetes; order Peronosporales; family Peronosporaceae; genus Phytophthora; species Phytophthora fragariaefolia. The sequence goes on from BSXT01018895.1 coordinate 7,448, forward strand.
TTTTCTTGTGATAGTAGCGCGATACTTCGCCCTCGAGGAAATTCACAATTACTGAAGCCTTCAGCTCGTTCGTCCAAGTCGATCCGTTCACCAACTCTTCGGTCTTAATCGCGTGCTTGAGCTCGAGGATGAAGTTGCGCCGAGCCCAGGGTAAACCTCGTTTCCCTTGAAATTTGAGCATCGAACGTCTTTGATCTTCGGCTATTGAGGCGAAGGAGGCGCAGTCTCCATGCTGGTGTCGGACACTGATGGTGCCGTCCGCACCCGGCTTGTCAGCTGTCGTTTCAGCTCGGCGAGCTCTCCTTGCTGCTGAAGTATGAGCTGCATCTGATCTTGCTGCTGCATTACGTCTTGATCTTCCGGGTCAAGATGAATGTCGTCGAGAAGTCCAAGTCGAGTTTCGCGCGGTCCACATTTTTCCACGTAGCTGTCAGCGCCTCGTGCTTCAGCTGCAGCGTCTTCAAATTCGTCGCCTCGCGAGTCGTCGGGGTCGTAACTGGTCACGACTAGAGGTCGGCCAGTTGGGCTCATTACCAGAAGGGAGTCCTCTTGACAGGAGCCAGGATTCGTCCCGGTGGTGGTGCCTTGCACCAGGTGTAGTTGTGTAGTGCCTCGCACTGAGTAGATTTAGGAATGAATATGCAGTTGGTGTGGCTAGCTAACTTCCTAGGCTAGTCCTTTATGCATGGGTGCTGAGCCCTCTCAGTGTTGGTTTCGTATCTGGGCGTGTGTAGGCTGTTGCTGTCGTCATGCTGTTTCGGGTCGTTGCTAGCGCCACTGCAACAATCGCACGTGACGCAAGCTGCGATCTCCAACAGTTTTGAAGCTGGTCATCTTCATCATTTTGTCTTCATCTTCGTCTTATTGTCTTATCCAGCTCACGCTAGTTTGGCCCTTGGTCTTGCTGTAGGACTACCATCATGCGCTGCCAGGATGGACTCAAAACAAACAATTGAATTCGTTCCGCATCGTCCGATTCGGTTTCTGTAAGGTGCCTAGCGTATGCCCGTCACTGGCTTACACGTAGCGGTAGAGGAAGCGTCCCGTTCTCAGTTAGACTGAGAACCAAGTATTAATTCCAGTGTAAATTCAACTTTGATTTATTATTAGACCCTTAGGACTAATGTGAACCATCAAATACAGGTCAACAGCTGGTTGGCTGAAAGTGGGATCTGGCTCCCCCACGTTTCAGCCAATCATATAGAGCCAACTCGACACACGCTAGCCGCGTGCTGTCTGTACCTACTTATGTAATGTATGTAAGGGTGTCTGGTGACACATGTAAAAATGGAGAGCCCATTACATCACCCTCCTCTCAAGGCAGCACTGACGAGACGCGAGTGCAAGCTAAATAGATTCTTGGAAACTGAGAGACGTCAGTTGGCGCGGCGTCAACGGGGAGATCACGATGCGAGCGGACCGGAGCTCTTGCGCACCACAGGATCACAATCAAATTCGCGTGGCGAGGAGCAGGGCGCGGCCGAGCGCTGAACAGACAGAGGAGGACTCGGGGACGACGACAACGGAGATGGCGACGACGACTGGGACGACGGCAGGCTCGCGGACGACCACCGCGAGGGCATGCCCGCGCTACGGGCTCTATCATCATTGCGCGTGATGGATCGAGAGCTGTAGCCGTGGGACTTGTACGACTTGTCGGGTGCCGAGTCGCCAGAGTCGCTGGCGACGATGCAAGACTACTTCCGTCGGTTCCGAGCGCTGCGGGGAAAGGATGTCGATGGTGTCGCGTATGATTCACTCCAGCGGTCGTGGTGTGCCATGATCGGCCGATGGAATCGGATGCTTCGGGAAGGGGACAACTTCATCGTATGGCTCGCGGATCGCGAGGAGGTGGTCGGTCAGCATTCGCTGCGGGAACTGCGTACGGGCGTGTGCAGCAACGCATGGGACGAAGATCGGATCTGTTACGCGCAAGACCGCGAAGGTTGTGCTGTCTGCGGCAGCTCGGAGCATTTCTCCGAGGCGGACTGGACGCGCGAGGTCACCAAGCGGCCGCTCGGCGAGTCGGAGCAGTCGTGGATCGCCAAGTATCGGCGCGCGCTCAACGAAATCTCTGTAGCTTCTATTTGTGGCGGAGGCCGCCGTGCTCGTTCACGACGGGGCCCATCCCCGTCGCCACGTGGCCGTTCACGTTCTCGGTCGCCGCAAGGTCGGCGACGGCGGCGTTCTCGATCGCGGCCTTGGTCGCCGCGGGGATGGCGGCAGCGGCGCTCCCGTTCGTGATCCTGTTCTTGTACTCGAGTACCACATCTGGGACATCTCGGTGGAGCACTGAACGTGGCTCCCACGTATCTTCATCAGGCGGATATCCAAGCCAGCACACTCGGTAACGCCGCGCGGGAGGGATCCCGCGCGTGGACGGAGAGCTCGAACGTGCGCGGGTACGAGACGTGGACTCCTGCGCCACGAGACGATCCACGATCCAGCAGCTCTGGCCCGCCGAGGCAACAATCGGCGCGGGGAGGTTCGCGGCGATAGCGCGCACACCGGGATGATCCAGGGGGATGTCGAAGCTGCGACGAGTCGTGCTCTGGACGCTCAGGCTGAGGCTGAGGTGGTGACGGCTCAGGTCGCACAGGCGAGAAGGGAGCTTGAAGCGGCGCGCCAGTCAAACCGGGAGTTGCTGGCGCGGACTTGGGAGTTGGAGCGACATGTCTTCAGGTCGCCGCGGACGGGGGCACAGCCGCGGCAGTCGGCGACGCGGGCGCCGCGTCGGGAGGGGCTTTCACTCTACGCTCCGGCGTCGACGCCGGAGGATCCGTCGCGGACGGGACAGTAGTTGGGTAGTACTTCTTGAGTCAACGTCGGGTGTGGTCGTAATGACGTAGGAATATCCAACGAGTATGCCTCTCCGTTAACTTCCCTGTCTTTGAAGGGGCCAATAAAACGGGACGCGAGCTTACTCGCGCCAAGATTGGTTACTGCCGAAGAGCGGATGCTGTCGGTGGACAGGAGGACTTGTTCTCCAATCGTGAACGTAGCCCTGTTCTTGCGTCCGCGCTTGTCCGCGTTTTCCTTTTGCTTATTAACTGCATCTTGACGTGCATCGCGCACAAAACGGGCGATCGACTCGCGGCGGTGGTCGAACGCCGAAACAGCGGCGTTATCGACTTGGCGCGCCGGGGACTTCGGCGTGTAGTTCGCAGCAATTGGAGTACCGGTGTGGCCGGGGTCAATCAGAGTGCGCGCAGTCCAAGCAGCGAAAGGAGACTCCGCGGAGCCCGGCGCCGCGAAGGCTTGCTTCGACTTGGAGCGGGTGACCGCATGCAGTACGTCGGGGTCGTGATCTCCACTCGTCACGACAGCGTCAACATCATTATCATCATCATCATCATCATCCCCACCCAGCGTGGAGGCACCAGACACGGTGGGATGGCCCACGGCGAGGAGAGCAGGGACAACGTTGTGAACAACGCGCGGGTGCCGCGCGTTGTTCGCAAAGAACGGAGTTACCCCCGTCGACGCGTGTTCGGCGTTGTTGAGCGCAAACTCGGCAAGGGGTAAAAATTTGCTCCAACTCGTAAAGGAAGTCGCGTAACTTTGAAGGACACCTTCGAGGACTCTGTTAACACGCTCTGTCTGGCCATCCGTCTCCGAATGGGCCGCCGTCGATATCGACAGCTTCGTCCCCAGAAGCTGAAAGAGGGCGGTCCTGAACGCGAACATGAACTGCGGATCACGATCGGAGAAAATCGACTCGGGTAAGCCATGATGGCGGAACATACGATCGCCGAAGTGCGCCGCGGTCTCGGCCGCGGTGACCGTATCGCTCACAGGTGAGATGCACCATCTTCGTGAATCGATCTACGAAGACCAAGACGCCGTTCCGTCCGTCGGCATCGGTGGAAGCACGAAGACAAAGTTCATCGAAACTGAGCACCGAGCCTCAGTTGCGATAGGCAGCGGGTGCAGGGGCGCTTGTGAAGACTTGGCCGGCTTCACCCGTTGGCAGGTGTCACAAGTGCGGACCCACTTGCGAATTCACTTATACATACGAGGCCAGTAAAAATCGCGGGACACTGTCGCGAAGGTCTTCTCGCGTCCCAGTGTGTGCCCATGAGGCTGTCGTGAACTCGTTGTGTATGACGCTAACGACACACACAACGTGCAAAGGCTTCGAGTCGTCCGGGAGCATCAGTATTGGCGCGGACGCCAAGCTCTTCTTCACCGAATCGAATGCGGTTTGATGTTCGGGGCGCCACGACCACGTGGCGTCTTTCTTCAACAGCGACGATAATGGCTGGATCAACCCAGCGTAGTGTTTCGTGTACTTGTGTAGGTTGTTCGCGAGGCCCGGCCACTGATGAAGCTCAGTGGGGTTTGTGGGTGTAGGCCACGAGCAACTAGTCGAAACCTTCTCTGGGTCAGCGCGTACTCCATTCTTGCTCACGTAACAGCCGAGCACCGGGATCTCCGGTGCGCAGAATACACACTTGTTGAGGTTGGCATACAGTTGGTTCTCTCTCATCACTAGAAAGGCTTGCCTCAAGTCCCGGATATGGACTGCTACCGCGCTGAGGATGGCCTCAGCGCGACTGTGGACAAAGATGTCGTCGAAGTAACTCGGCGCGAAGTCGCGGAGTGGGCGAAGCACGTTCTTCAGTCCTTGGGACATAATGATCCACTCCCAGAGCATACCACTGGGAGTACTGACAGCCGTGAGAGGAATGTCACTCTCTCGCATCAGTATCTGGTAGAAGCCATCGGTCAGGTCGATGGCACTGAAGATGACGCTGCCCGACATGGAGTCCAGTACCATGTCCTTGCGCGGAATCGGAGTCTGCGCTGGGATGGTGGCGTCGTTCAGCTTGTTGACAGCGTGGACGATGCGCCAACTACCCGTGGCCTTCTTCACGCAGAAGGTCGGGCTCGAATGTGGCGAGGTGCTCACGCGGACATGGCCGGCTTGCCGGCGACCTTCGAAGAATTCGTTGATGACCTTCACCTGGTCTCGCGGCAGAGGCCACTGCCGTGTCACGCAGTACTTCGCACCTGGCCCGAGGTCTATCTCGTGGCGAACGCCACGATCCGCTGGTAGGACCGCGGGGATCTTGTCTGGGAAGGCATCGGCAAACTCACGGGCTGTCTCGTAGACCGGGTTGCCCGACGCCTTCAGAGCTTCCCAAGACTGTGCGGCGAAGCGCTCCTCGCGCGCTGACTTTGGCTCAGCGCTCTTCGGTCGTGACGACGCGTCACTCAGCTCGATGGGGTTGATCACGCGGGGCACCAACTCAGCATCGGTGATCAGGTAGACTTGCTCGATGTCTCCGGCCTTGAGGTCCCGGAGGCAGTTCTTCCAGGAGAGACCTGGGAGGCTGGTGATGGACTTGGCGTCGCGAGGTGGGCTCGCGACTTCGATGACGCGCGTGTGACTGGGGACTCCGTCCACATACTCGATTGTGCAGACCGACTCGGTCGGGTCTGGAGATGGGCTGGCATCACGGCGAGGCTTCAATCGTCGCCACGACCTGCGGGGCGTCTTCGTGCGTCTCGAGCCCCTGCTCGAGACTGAGGTGTCGCTCTCGCTGGACAATGATTCACCCTCCTCTAGGCGTGAGAGCTCGTTCTCGACCGCGCCGATCACGCGCGGTGGTGGCACTGTACCAACCGCGACATCGTCATGCGGGAGCCGCTGCTCGACCGCGCCAGTAGCATGCAAGAACCGCTGCTCGACCGCCTCGTGGACATGCGGGAGCCCCTGCTCAACCGCCTCATTAATCTGCGGGAGCCCCTGCTCGACCGCCTCGTTCTGCACCCGCGTTCGTCGCGGATGCGCTCTTGTTTGTCTCTCACGCGCGCGCCTCTGCGCGTGCTCGTCCTCGTCTTCACCAGGCAGCAGCACTGCGCACGTCGTACAGAGAGGGCCATCGCTCGCTCTGCGCACAACGTGTGTCGCGGACGCCCCGCCCCGTCCATGACTGTGACGTGGGGTCAGTCTCTTGATGCAACCAAGCGGTGCGTGGAGACCTCGCTCGCGTCAAAGGCTTGACGACGTTTGACCGACAGAGCCAGCCAGTCGATCTGGGGATGATATCGGGCCAGCTATGGGATACCCAGGATACAGTCAAACGCGTAGTTCAGCTCGAGTACGATGAAATCTTCACAACTGTGAAAACCATCAAACGTGTACGACAACGACACTTCTCGCCGTGCGATACGGCGAGGCTTTCCGTCAGCCAGCTTGATAACGACGTCACCGGGAAGGTCCCAGACAGGAACACCCGCGGGGAGGATCAGAAGGCACGACGCGCGAAAGAAGTTGTTCGGTGTGGTGGCATTGGCTTCAATGCCACCACACCGAACAACTAAGAAGTCCAAGAAGGCCCCGCCAAGAGGAGGCGGCAAGCGATAAGGAAAGGCAAGGAGTAAACACACCCAAGGACACCCCCAGCGGACGACTCTATTCAAGACTCGACCGCGACAGTGTGCATGAAGCACAGAGGGGATAGGAGGTCGGTCTGCCACCGGTGGGCTCGGGCCTCCATTCCAACCAGTAGGGCGCCTCGCCCCTACTGACCCCGACCGTTTTTGGTTGTGTGGCCGAGGATGCTTCATCAGACGTGGAATGTTCCACGTAGGTAATGACGGGTGCCGGCGCGCGGCACACTGCCGCGCGATGTCCAAGTTTTCGGCATCGGAAGCAAACCATCGGCCGGTCGTCTCGGCTGCCTCGAGCTCGCCTCGAGCTCGCCTCGAGGAAGACCATTGCTGACGTTGCGATGCCTCGACCACGTCGATCTCCATGGGCTCAGGGCCCGGCTGGCGAGTCTCCATAGGGGTTGAACTTGCATGCGAAGAAGTTACCACGTAGTCCTCGCGTAGCGCGAGGGCAATAGCCTCTTCCGGAGTCGCGGGTTCGGCCCGCGTAAGGCAGTATCGTGTCATGCCTTCGCGTATGCCAGTCACGAAGACATGGACTTTAGACGCCATGTCGATCGGCTTCGTGACGATACACGAAGCGAGATGACGCGACTTCTGGACGTAATCACGCATAGATAGCTTGCCTTGTTTGAGGGCAAAGAACGTCGTTCGAACGCGTGACTCATCTTGGGGCGGCTAGAACGCGAGACGTAGATCATTCTGGAGTGCCACCAGAGTCGGGAATGCGTGGGGGTCAACAACGATCTTACCGAGGGCCCATTCCTTGGCCTTGCTAGAAAGGCGCGACAGTAGGAAGTTCACTTTGGCCGACGGCGCCTCGATTAACCTCGAGGCGATCGCGATGTCGATCTCTCTGAACCTGCGGTTCAGATGAAGGCGATATGGGTCAGTCCCAGAGTACGTCGAGGTTTCCATCTTCCCGGCGTCGTTCCGTGAGGGGTGCGAGGGAGTTGATACTCGCCGATTTGCTTCGGCGAGCTCGCGAACCATGAACTCTTGGATGGCTTGGCGATGTTGGTCAGGAGTCGCTCAGCTCAGCAGCGACGTGACGACCACTTCTCCGGACACCAAAGCGAGGCGGAGGAGTGCCTGCCACTCGATGGACGTGATATGAGGGAAGGCCGAATGCTCCAGCGTCATGGCTGGGGTCCGGCGGGATGGTTCTCACTCATCTCGAACTTGATAATGGGAAGGACTACAAAGTGCTACCAGGTGTAACGGGCCTAGTGTATGCCCGTCACTCGCTTACACGTAGCTGTAGAGCAAGCGTTCCATTTTCAGTTAGACTGAGTGCCAAGTATTAATTCCAGTGTAAATTCAACTCTGATTTATTATTAGACCAGGGCGCGGGCCCTTAGGACTAATGTGAACCATCAAATACAGGTCAACAGCTGGTTGGCTGAAAGTGGGGTCTGGCTCCCCCACGTTTCAGCCAATCATATAGAGCCAACTCGACACACGCTAGCCGCGTGCTGTCTGTACCTACTTGTGTAATGTATGTAAGGGTGTCTGGTGACACATGTAAAAATGGAAGGCCCATTACAGTTTCGGTTTGCCCTCGTCCAGCGTATCGCATCATCGGTCCTGCGCATAGGTTTCTCTCTTCGGTTCGCCATGGTCCGTGTAGCGCCCTCGCTTGGTCGTCGGGTTGATGCTCGAAATTCCTCTGCTTCTACTCCTACTGTCCAGCTTCGTGAGATCCGTACCTTGGCTGTGCCGCGCGTCGAACGCCGTTAGGTGGTCTGGTCGATTGTGAATCGTCGTGGCGTTCCTGGTTCAAACGAGTACCGGGTAGTTTGGGCAGGTTACACAGGATATGGCAGTCGTACCTGGGAGCCTCGCGCTGCTTTGCTTGCTGAGGAAGATGGCTTCAGCGAAGACCTTGAGATTGTGAACGCGTGGATAGACCCCGGTGAATGCATAGCCTTCGAGCGGTTTTGTGAAGAGCGGGATATCCCCCTGTCCATCGAAGCTGATCGCGTTGGCCGCTGTGGTTTCGTGGCACTCTCTATCGCGGCGGATATCCTTGGTCTCCCCGGCTGGTCGACCCCGGCTCTTGTTGATGAATACACGCTCATGGTCCAACACTATTCCGCTTCACCAAGTGGTTTAATCGCCGAGCGCGAGTGTTGTGCATCCCTGAAGTGGGACATCATACTCTCGCGCAAAACCTGCATACCGACAGTGTTTCTGGGCAAAATACATGTACAACAGCGCACCTGCTTTCGATGGGTTTAAGGCCAAGTGTGTACATTTGCGCAGGTTTTCACCCGCACCCACGTCGCCGCGCGCACTGCTTCGTCCTGGAGGCGACCCCGACCGGTTATTCTGCCACCGACGCCACTGCTGATCTTGAAGCTCTGTGAGAGTACGGGGCTGCGTGGCTTGCGGGTTTGATCTTCGTTCGGCGAGTGGAGGTCCAGTAGGGAGGAGTTTGGTGACAGTGTCGTAAATTTACAAAAATAGGCGTAAGTGCTTGACTTGGATTGAGTATGCTTGTGTTCCGACATACAAAACCTTCTTGTCATGTGTACCACACTACGCAACTAATGTTGCTCACGCGAGGGGTTGTGATCTCGGTTGCGCTTGCGTGTACTTCGTCGTAAGTTGTTTGATGGTGTGGTAGCTCTCCGACGTTTGCTTGAACTCTTGGATTTGCTAGCTTCAAACTCTTGAATTAGTTCTGACACTTGATGGAGGTTCTCTAGTGGCTCCCATGTGGGCTTCTCCTCACCCACCCACCGAATGAGGTACTGACACGATCCTTGGCGCTTGCGCTTCTGGAGCACAGCTTCCGCAAGCTGGCCAACACTTCCATTATGTAAAATCACATCCTGAGGTCTTGAAAGTCGGCTAGGCTGCTCGTACGGCTTGAGCAAACCGGTGTTACACACGGGGTGAAGCTTTAGGCCCAGTGGCAGGTTACGCTCGTATGCGTGCTTGTGAACCGTACGTACAACTGAGTACGGTCCAATTCACTTGGGGCCGAGCTTGCGAGAGTTTAGGAATCCCGTATGCGCTGTGTCGAGGTTCTTCGTGCGCAGATACACACGGTCGCCGACCTTATATTCTTGCTCCTTGCGTTCCTTGTCATATACGTCGGCCATGTAAGCGTGAGCATCTTCTAGCGCTTCTTGACACTGCCGCAATACTGCAGCTTGATGTCTGTAAACTTGACACCTTGTTGTCGTCCTCCTTTTAGTCGTTGTCGCTTGGAAGCCGCAAGAGCTGATAGTGGGTTGGCTGGTACGTAGCCAAGGTCTGCTTCAATTGATGCTGGAGTTGACAACGGAGTTAATGGCGAACTCCGCATTCGCTAGGTGTGCATCCCAGTTGTCTTGCCGGGGTGATACGAAACAGCGTAGATATTCTTCGAGCATACGGTTGGTGCGCTCGGTTTGTCCGTCACCTTGAGCACGGTATGCAACCGTCATCTTGAGCTTGGTCCCGACGTCCTCGAACATTTGACTCCAAAATCCAGAGATAAACTTAGTGTCACGGTCCGATACAATATCCTGTGGTATTCCATGAAGTCTCCAAATGTTATCTATAAAACGTGTCACTACTTCTTGAGCTGAAACTGTCTTCACTGTTGGAATAAAATGTGAACGCTTGGTCAACCGGTCGACTACCACCCAAATAGAGTTATTACCTCGCTTAGTTTCCGGAAGGTCAGTAATAAATCCATCGAAATAGAATGCCATCGCTCATCCGGAATTTGTAAAGGTTCCATCGAGTATTCGAAAGTCGAGGCTTGTTTCGCCGACGGTCTTCGCAGTCAGCAATGTACTTCGTAATCGTCCGGATCATCCGTGGCCAATACCAGTCTGCTTGTAACTTCAAGTACATACGATCCGTACCGGGGTGACCACCGTAGTTGGCATCATGGACTTCGGCAATAATCCTGTGCTTCAGACTTAGTATGTTAGGGACTACAATCCTGGGCTTCACGTCAGTTGATCCTTGATACCACACGAGGTTGTCTTCCACAAAATAAACCTTGTACTGTTTTCCAGACACTCTTTGCCTTGTTGAATCATCACTGCGCTTCTCAATTACACGTCGAATTTCTTGGATCACTTGGTCACTTCTTGTAACCCTCAATGATTGCCTTGATCAAATCACTTGTGGGTCGGATCTCAGTCACACGAAGCTGGTAGCTGGTCTCGTTGAAACTTGGGACGAATAGATCATGGAACTCGTTAGTTTTAGGTTTAAGGTCCGGCCGTCTACTGAGTGCGTCAGTAATACCATTATCGGCACCAGGAAGATAACCGAAAACTGGTTGGTATTCCGCAAGTATATCGTACCATCGAGCGAGACGGCGGTTCGCCATTTTCTGTTGGAAAATCCCTTCGAGAGACTTGTGATCCGTTTCAATCATCACCGGTCGATCCAAACAGTAAATTCGAAATGCAGCTAACGCGTTGACAATTGTGAGTAGCTCTTGTTGCTGAGTTGGATACTTCAGCTCTGCCGATTTCATCTTGCGACTTGTATATGCGATCAGTCGCTCGACACCATCAACCACTTGAAAAAGTACACTACTATCAGCAAACTGAATTGCATCGGTTCTTAGGAGTTCTTTAGCTGATCCGCATTCAATGAGATCTTCGAGTTCCGTTGGTTCTTCGTCTTTAACAGGGTAAACAGTGGTGCGGTCAGCTCCGCGTACTGTTCACAAAAGCGTTGTTCGTATCCAGTCAAACCGAGAAACTGTAAGGTTGATCTTGAGTCCTAGGAACTGGCCAATCCCGAATTGTTTGCACCTTGTCGGGGTCGATTCGAACACCATTGCGTCCGATGAAATCAGCAAGGCATGGAATCACTCAGCACAAAATACACTTGGACAACTTCACATACAGCTTGTTCACCTTCAAGATTTCCATCACGTCACGTATCGCTTGAAGATGTTCGTTAATATCCCTCGTCTTGGTGAAAATATGGATATCGTCGTACGATATTGTATGTGATAAACCCTTGAACAAAGCTGAAGTCAATCGATGCATCGTGGCAGGTGCGTTACTGACTCCCATGGGCAATACCAGGTATTCGTACAATCCGCTTGGTTCTTGGAATGCCGTATACTTGATGTGATCTGTCTTCATTCGTACTTGGTAGTGCGCAGACATCAGATCCATGCACGGAAGATAGTAGGCGCCTACCATACTGTCGAACACATCTTCTTTCCGCGTCATCAGCACACTCTGTCAAACGGTATTCGTGTTGAGGTACCGGTAGTCATGTACGTTGCGCCACCCAACGGGATTCCGAACACAAAACGTTGGGGCTGCATGTGGACTCATTCTTGGGCGGATAAATCCCTTGGAAATCATCTCGCGTACCCACTTATCAATCTCTGTCTTCTGTTCCGGCGACAATCTCCACTGTTGGCGATACATAGCTACGCTTGGATCTTTCACATCGATTCGAAAAACACCAAGGTAGATGCAATCTTTACTCTTGGAGTAATTGACTCGGAAGGAGTCGAGACCAAGTACATCACAAGGAAGAAGCTGAGGAAGTTTCTACGACTACCTGCAAAGGACAAGCCTGAACATGATTTCATGATCGTGCTGACAAACGACACGATTAAGGAGATCGAGCGTGATATCAAGCGGAATGATGAACCTGACAATGTTGGATCCGCGAAGGCCAAACGATTTCTTCAAACAGACAGGAAGTCGTTCAAGGATAATCCCGCGTTACCTGATCTCGAGGGGTATAAGAACACCGTGTTCAAGCCAGAGTTACCGGATGGATTACCTATGGAGCGTGATAACGAGCATCTTCTCTCTCCGAGAGAGCTTCGTCACGTTTCCAGCTGGTCTTTCAGCAGTTTCCACCTCGCACTCCGACTGCGTTTCTGGCACGGCGGCTCGACAGGAATCACGGCTTCTCGTGGTAGAGTCTTCGCTGTCCACAGCATCGTGAAGCCCAGAGCCATTCGCCTGACTGCATTTCCCGCAGGAAGTTGAAGTATCTCTTGTTGAGGCTCCACTGGAGTCGTCAACCTTGAAGCATTGGCGTTTCCAGTCGATGTTCAGTTGTACATTCACAAAGAATGGCTGTAGTGGACTTACTTAGCTCACTACTTTAGCTTACACGTGTGCGCGACGTGTAGGAGGAAGCGTAGGTGTAGTTATATTAGATTAAGTATACTTAGCTCCGTAATCTAAATAAAGACTATTAATAACCCTTTTTGGTAGAAATGAGAACTGAATTTGAATGTTAACTTTGGCCTTGCCTCCTAAAGCTGGTATCCATAAAGAGAGGATCTGCCAACGAGTGGTTGGCAGAATCTCTATCCTAATGCTTGTTCCTTATTGACAGATATCTGTTGCTTTCTGCCAATAGTAGTGCTTCCTACTATGAATGGTGGTCACACTGCATGGGGCCCACCCGAATGTATCCATTAGTGCATGTTGCACTAATGTGGAGGTCAACCGAATGTGTAGCCCCGCTACACCATCCCCCCGTTAGGACTTGATGTGCCGAGACCGGCACATCAATCCAAAGACTTCTTCGGAGGAGATACTCGTGCTCCTTCGGACTGAGCACGCCAATGATGCAGGCCGGCGGCACGCCAGCTGCATCTGCAGCAGCGAATACTGTGGTCGCTTCCTCAGCGACGACTGGAAGATCTTCGGCTTCGACGTTCGTCGTCGCTTCAACGGTGACGACGCCGAGCTCTCCCAAGCGAACGATATCGCTTGGGGACTACAAGAAGGTGCGTGGCAACGCTTTGTTTGCCCGCGATGAGATCGAAGCTCTATTCGATGTCGGCAGTGATGCCGACATGGAGGGTGGCGAAGAAGACAAGGAGATCTCGTCTTCAAGACGTGATGACCCAAGTGTAGGATCGCGTCGTCCTCGTGAGGACGACTCGGACGCTTCGAGCTCGAAGCGCTCTCGCAGCGACAGCGATAGACCGTTCTGTGACGCTGGACCGTTGTCGAGCCCTCGGAGTGGAGGTAACTCCACTCCGTCCGGTGTTGTGGCGCCGCGCACTGGTCCAGTGCGCGAACTACGGATACCGACTCCAAGCGAGATCCAATCTCGCTTCGGCAGTACTGCTCCGCCGAGGCAATATGCATTGTACTCGTGCAGTGGCATCAAAGATGATGATGCCACTAAGGTGCTCGACTTTGATCCGGTGACGGGTCAACGACGCGATTACTACATCGGACGCTTCCAGGAGCTCCGATGGTACGGGAACAAGAAGGCTTTCCGTAGAAGCAGAGTGCCCGAATGGCAGGCACTCTGTCAAAGCTGGGGTGCCTTTGTTGAAAACTTCAACAAAGACCCCGCTGGCTACCGTGAGCGGGTTCGCTTAGCTCGCGAACGCTATGAGCGCTTCTCCAAGCGCCCCAGGATTGAGCGACTGCACTGGGGTGCGTTCAAAGCGGGTAATCCGTGCGCGGTGCCGATGGGCATCGCGTGCGAGGACAGCCACGTCGGGGCAGTGCGCGAGTCCGAACGGGACATTAACGGATACACGGGTGTCGTGTACCCGAGGAACTGAAGCCTCTGTGCACAAACTTGATTGCGCAGATGTCTTCGAGTGCTGCTGGTGGGTGCAGCACTCTGCCGAGAGCTGTAGGCGACTACAGCTCTCGCTCAAGTTTTACGCCCTTCGGCGGCTTTAATGGTGGCGGGCTTCGTACTCCGGCACCATTTCCGGAACGTCCCGCATCAGGACGTTTCGCGGCTCCCACGTAACGTGGTTCGGAGGAAATCCTATTTCCAACGAATACGAAAATGATCCGGACCCAAGGTCCGGATCCGACGATCAACAATTCGTTGGACGATCCAGCGAGTTGCCCCCTGTGCGTCTCGCAGTGGGGGTGGAGGCGGCGGGAAGACGCCGCGGGTCTGGTCCACCAGACGTCGTTGATCGTCTGGAGGCTGTTGAACGCCTCCTGATCGCTGAGTTTGCTGCTTTGAAGCAGAAGCTGGCCTTGTTGAAGGCCCAGCTCGCGCAGGTCCCGCAGACCGCTTCGAACGTGCAGATCGACCTTGGGTCGAAACTGAATGTCTTGCGAACGCGCGTCGGCGCGCTCGAGCAGGCGTCGGCGCCAAGTCACCAAGACTAGGTGGCTCGTGTTGTGCGTAAGGCTTCAGCCGCCCAACATAAAATGTTGGGTGGAGGCGCATGCTGGACGGTATGTCCAGCGTGTACGCGTTGCCGTGTTTCGCCAACACGGTGAAGGGGCCGATGAAGCGCGGGGCAAGCTTGCTTGCTCCGAAGTCAGACACTGCGTGTTTAGCTAGGTTTTGTGTAGCTAACAAAACTAATGAACCAACTTTGAATTCATTAGAGTTTCCTCTGCCATTGTTGTCTGCGTTCAGCTTCTGTCGATCGACAGAAGCTGCAATGGCGTCTTGGCCAAACCGTATGATGGCTTGTCGGCGCTGGACAAAGTCCATTGCCTTCGAGCTGAACTCAGGCTTCAGCTCGGGGTCCTGGTTCACTACAGGCCCGGCCTGTGTGTGTTGGTTGTTGATGTTTGAAGTGTCTACGCCCGGCGTAGACACTGTGTTCTCGTTTATCGGACTACGCGCGGTCCGCGCGCGTGTCGACACAGCTGATATGTTGGTCATATCAGCGTGCTTATTCGGTTTTGGCAAAACCGGATACCCTCCCCCACTTAAGGAAGGAGCTACCGTACCGAGCGCACTCGGTACGCGTGGATGCCGCATGGCATTCACGTAGCCCGGTGTATGTCCCGTCGAGACATGCACCGATTTGTTGATGGCGAACTCGGCCATCGGCAGACAGTCGCTCCAATGATGAAACGAGTGAGAATAGCTCTTCAGTGCGTCAACCAGGACTCGGTTGACGCGCTCGGTTTGTCCGTCGGTGTGCCGATGATCCGCAGTCGACATGGACAGCTGCGTACCAAGAAGTATAAACACTCCTTGCCAGAAACGCGCTGTGAAGCGCGGATCACGATCAGATACAATATCGATCGGCATGCCATGGTGTCGGAACACCATGTCAACAAACAGACGCGCCGTCTGCTTGGCTGTCACTTCTGCTGGAACTGCAGCAAGATGCACCATCTTGCTGAAGCGGTCTACAAAGACCACGATACCAGTCCTCCGCTTGCTATCA
>BSXT01018896.1:0-23121 GCA_030267785.1 Phytophthora fragariaefolia
CAACGCCCGGCGGCGAAGCATGGGTGCCTGGCACCCCGAGAGCAGGACGGCCAGCGTCCGACGCCAGTGGGCCCGAGGCTTGAGCATCCTGCGCGACGACGGCAACGCCCGGCGGCGAAGCATGGGTGCCTGGCACCCCGAGAGCAGGACGGCCCGCGTCCGACGCTAGTGGGCCCGAGGCTTGAGCATCCTGCGCGACGACGGCAACGCCCGGCGGCGAAGCATGGGTGCCTGGTACCCCAAGAGGAGGACAGCCAGCGTTCGACGCCAGTGGGCCGGGACCAGCGGTAACCTGGGTAGCAGCGGGAATGGCTGAGGGCCGGGTCGGTAGACCAGGAGGGCCGAGATTAGACGCGATGGCGCCAGGCGCAACGGGGGGCACGGGTGGGAACGAAATAGCCAAAGTCGCGTTACTAACCGGCGACCTGATCGAGCAGCGGACCCCTCTCCAACACCATCAATCCGCTGGGGATGGGCGGCCTGTAAACCCGTGTGCATCGCCGTGACCCATTTCAGTACGTCGTCCGGAAGTGCGTGCAACAGGGAATCCCCGTTGAGGCCCTGCAGCGGTAGCGACGGTGAAGGACGAGCCGACGTGGAGTCTGGCTCCGTAGCGCGGGGGATGGCGCCCGGCGGGGGTCCCGGCGACCGGCGCGCCGGGACCATGGGGGCCGACAACGAGACTGAGAACGTATCCCCGGGGGTAAGCATGGCTTCCTCCCGAGTGAGAAGCGGGAGCTCAGAGCTTGCCGAGGTAGAACCGGGTGTGTCGGGTGAGCCATCCGTCTCCATGGAGGTCAAGGGTGGATTGGCGCGTCGCCACGCATAGTCCGTCGGAATAGCAGCCGTCTTGGTACCGCGTGGGTTCACGAAGGAGACCGGGCGCGAGCCCAGATCGACGAGAGAACCACCTGCCGCACCCGGTGCGGAAAAAGGCTGACGCCAAGGCTGGCCGCATGGCGGCAAGGGTGGCCGGGGTTGATCCAACGAAAGACCGCCAGGCGGAGGCAAAGGCGGTGGGCGTAAGTGTTGCCGGGAATCCGTGGTAAAAGCCGAGCACGAACTCGTCTCGAGAGATGGCCTGGCCCCAAACGTCGGCGAGTGGAATGGCGACGACGTGTCGGCGCTCATCAGCGTAGCAGCGAATGGCCACCATGCAGAGGTAATGCCAACCGGGCTCCTGGAGCAGGTCGGCATCGTCCACGAGCGAGATGGACGCAGCTGGTACGTACGTCAGGACTTGCCCGCAGAGATACACCTCGGAGGTGTGCTTGGTAAACTTGGTGTCGCACCGGGGTGAAGCCACGAAGAACTCAGTGAAGCGAAGAAACCGAAACACGGACAGGAGGAGCCGCTCCTGGAGCTCGAGTCACAGATCGTGAGACGGTTGGGTGAGACGCCAATGGGGAATCCAGTATGGGACATCCACGTGTTCGCTCAGGCGGACTCGACCTCCGACCGACGTTGACCAGGAAGAAGAAGGTGAGAACAGCCTGCCAGGCAGGGCGCTTGATGCCATCAGCTTCATCGAACAAGGGGCTGGCGGCCGATGGACAGGGGATCGCGAGAAAGCGTGGCGTACACGGGGCCCGTCCAGGTGCCGGGCAGCTTGTCGGGGGCCTCAAGGCGGACAGTCCGTCCGTCGATGCCCGCGTAGGACGAGCGTGGCGGGTTCCGGAGAGGGGCCGAAGGCTTCGACGCGATGGCGTGCGTGAAAAAAAAATTCTCGCTGGCAGCCTGGCTGCTTCTTCTTCAAGGAGCTCTGAGCGCGTCACCGCTCTGCGCACTGGACTGCGAAACGGCGAATGGTCGGGATTCGCCGTTGGCCTCCGGTTCGGAAACCCAGGTCACGTTCTTCGTACTTCGTTCTTCGTACTTAACCGCACACGTTCCAGCGGGAATACGGCTTGATCTTGCCGATGGGACGAGCTGCTTGCCCGACGAGGTACGAATTCAGCTGGCCGGGCAACGACCGCTATTTGGTGGCAAAGTGGAGCAGGTAACGATGGTAGGTTATTGCGAGATCGATACGGGCGGATCGACGGAAGTCAGATTAAGAACAAGGCCATCAGATCGACAGAAGCTATGGGTTGTACGAGGAGATCGTTGGGTACCCACCTATGTCGCAGGCTGCGGTCGATCGTGCCACCTGCGCCTAACAAATGTGGGCGAACGCAAGCTGATGCTGCATGGAGATACCAAGATCGCAATGTGGCTTACCGGAGATCGCGTACCGCGCCTACCTGGATATGTCTCGGTTGGGTCACGACGCAATGCCGAATGGCAGAACCTGGTCTACCAGGCGACCACCGACGGGAACGGCATGCCCTGAAGCAAGAAGAAGCGCAAGGGCCAGCGGTGGAGCGACCTCTGTACCCGACGCCCACCTCGATTTTGAGGCGGCCTCCAACTTGTCCCTTGCGGACGGCGACCGCTTCGCCGATCGATAAAGATTGGAATCATGATGCGGAAACTCTCTGCAATGAACAAGAACTGCAGCTCCTGTCGGCCGAAGTAAGCCGCATTCAGATCGCGACGTCACGAACGCCCGGTGCTCCAAGTAAATTCAGTATATGCTCAACCCACACTGTGCAGAACCAAGGACAGGGGACGTCTAACCCGGATCAGCGGCTAAATAACAGTACAAATGAGCAACATATCCAACGATGTGCGGGGGAGAGGGAGATAAAGTCAGATGGTTTGGGCGACTGTTCGGGTAAGCGTGAACATATTCCTACCGAAGATGCCCCAAACGCACATCCAGCGCCTGTCGATCTTGGCGACGAAGAGGTATGTATCAAGGAAGGCGGCGATCTATATGCGGAAGACGTCGAGGGACACCTAGCGGGACTCCCAGAGGTTACATCTGCCACCGAGGAAGTCAAGATTGAAGATATTCAGGTGGGGAACCCCAATGACAACACGCAGGAGCAAGTCGACCGGCTGAAGCATATCATCTGGCGCCGACGGCATCTGCTGATCGGCAAAGGTAATGACTTACCGCCGGACGCAAAAGGGGCGATCTGTGACATAGATGTGGGAAATGCCAAACCGGTTGCCCAACGTGTTAGGAAGGTTGCACCACAGTTCCACGAGAAGTTGTTTCAGTTGATCAAGTGGTTACTGTCTGCCAAGATCATTCAACATTCGACTTCACCCTGAGCATCTCCAATCGTGGTGATTATCAAGAAGAATGGGATTGACATACGTCTATGTATTGATTATCGGCTAGTCAACAGTCTGACTAGGCTGATGGTGTACCATATGCCAATGAACAACGATTTACTTGACGATCTTGACAAAGTTCTTTGGTATTGTTCACTGGATATGGCGAGCGGATTCTGGGTGGTGTCCATGACAGATCGGGCTCGTGCCATCTCGGCATTTATCACACCCTTTGGATATTTGAGTGGAACCGCGTGCTCTTTGGGCTAACGAATGCACCCCAAATCTATCAGCGGCTGTTAGATAACGCGCTGTACGGTTTCCGGAGGATCACTGATTGTCAAGATCATCAGGCACGAAATGCGGGAGATCATGGTTGACAACGCTCCATCGATCTATTCCAGGACGGCGAACCCGATACAGAAAAAGAATCCTCTGTCCTAGGTCGTCGATCTTATATCGATGACATCTTAGTGACGGCGGGATCATGGGATATGCTGTGCGAGCGTGTGGATAAACGCTTAAACGCCTGTGATGAATGGAATTTATCGATTAGCGTAGTAAAAAGCTTCTGGGGCCTAAAGAGAGTGGATTATCTCGGACATAGGGTCTCGGCTGAAGGGATGGAGGCTCGACATCAGGATTTATCATCACTTGCCGATCTACCCTTCCCAACAACGTTAAGGTCGATACAGTCATTCCTGGGTAGCTTTGATCTTATATGAACTGCGAGAAGTCGACTTCTTCGAAGCAAGTAGACAAGTTAAGGCTAGGCTGGAAAGTGACGACCAAGATCAACGAGACATGTGGACTCGGGCCACCAAGGCGTTCGTCACGTTGAAGGACAAGATCGTTAATGCACCCATTCTGACGCATCTCGATTCAGACAAACGACCGGTGGTGATCTTATATGCTAGCAAGTGGGCGATCTCAGCTGCTCTCGTGCAAGAATACGAGGGAGCATACAAACCCGTGACCTTCACCAGTCGTACACTAAAGCCCAATGAGATCAACTATGGTATCGTGGACAACGAAGTATTGGCACTGCTCAGGATGTTGGATGTGTGCTACACGCAACTAGTGACAAGATCAATCAAAGTTCTAACCCGTCACTCGACACTAGCATGGATGCTGAATTCCTCCGGGTTACAAGGACGTTTGGGGAGGTGGGCTGCATTGCTCTCAAACTGGACGATGGAAATTGTGAAATGCACGAAAGGGGAAGACGAGATCTTAGGCGTGATCGCGGCAAGCATCACGCCCCAGGAAGATGTGGACTCGATCTTGACGTCTATCGCGCTAGGGAAGCAACCTAGACATGTCGTCTCGATGCCCCCACCTACGGTGGAACCCGATGAAGAGCTCCTGGTGGTAAGTTTCGATTGGTCCGCGCTTGTCAAGGCAATGGTAGGGCCTTCAGTGCAATTGTGTGGATCTTACCTAATTGGACAGTGATCTCTGGTGCCTCGGAATATAAGACCAGCCTCACGGTAAATGAAGCGGAGTACCATGGTCTTCTCCTGTGTTTCGACCAACTGACAAAACAACATGTAGATCAGAATAGACTGATTATCTGTGGAGACTCCAACCTGGTAATACGGCAGATGCGGGTGAGATTGAATGCAAGGCCCCGAGCCTAAAATTATTGTGGAAAAAGGCTATGGAAAAGCTTCGATCTTGGCCAAATCACGAGTTCTTGCATGTAAAAACAGACTGGAATCAGAGTGCAGACAATTTGGCAAGTGCGGCTTTACAGCGGGAAGCGGGTAAGCAGGTTACTTCCCAGATTGATATCGACGATCTAACAACGCTTAATCGACTCGCTGAGCTACTAGTTCCCCGGTCCCAGTTATCGGTAGTCAAGATCGCCGCGACCACTAGAGCGCGACAACGACGTAGCGCAGAAGTACCGCAGGAACCACTGGTGCAAAGGATGTGAATGGAACGGATATGCCGGGCTCAAGACGCAGAAAAGTGGATCGTCGATCTTAAAAAATATCTGACTGGGGATGTGCGTGAACTTACATCGACAGAAGCCAAGTCATGCGCCAAGATCGCGGAAGATTACGAAATTGATGAGGCCGGATTATTGTTCTATTGTCCATCTTCGAAGCAATCCTGCGAAGACCGCGATCTTGTGACCAGACTCGTGATTCCAGAAACGCTTCAAGAAGATGTCCCTTTCCACTATTATACTATCATAGTAGTCTTGAAGGAGGACACCAAGGTATCGGACGAACGTCCCAGCGGATAAGGGCCCACTTTCACTGGAGAGGTCTGTACACAAGTGTACAGCAATATGTCGGCGAGTATGTGGACTGCGAGACGGGGAAAGGAAGACCTACCATGGAAGGGGAGTCGCCTGGTAATCTCCAGGCAACATATCCGTTGCAAATCATTGCTATGGACCATATCCCGTCTCTGCCTAAGTCTTACAAGGGTAATACTGAGCTATTGATCTGGATCGATCTATTTACAGGCAACGTTGTTGCGAAAGCTAGTGCATCCCTGACTGCCCAGACTATCGCCGAAACTATGAAGAGTGTGTGTTCCGTCGATTTGGTGCCAGCGAGATGATTCGGCATGATCGAGAACCAGGATTTATGGCTGACTTCTTCAGGTCGTTCAACAATATCGTCGGACAAAAGCAACGTGCAACAATGGCGTACCGACCCCAAGCCAACGGTACAGCAGAACGTATGGTACCAACATTGACTCGGTCCGTAAAAGTGTATGTGTCGGATATCAACCAACGGGGCTGGGACGAATATGCAGAACGACTAACGTTCGCTCTCAACACGGCGAAAGATCGAGTACGAGGAGATACGCCTTTTTATTTGATGCATGGATGGGATCCACACACTACGTTGAAGCAATGATTCCCCTCGGATCGACACGCCGTCGATATCGCGAGTCACGTCGCTGGAAATACCATGTCCAGCGACACTATCAGCAAGCGAGGGAAACGGTTAACGAACGATTACGAGAAGCGATCCGATGCCCGACAGACCGACATAATGAATCGGTCCATCCTCACAAGATCGAAATTGGTATGCAAGTATGGCTTTATCTCGATCGTGTGAAGGAAGGGAACGCACGAAAATTGGCGCACATGTGGCATGGGCCCTTCAGGGTGGCCGAAGTGATCGACACCCACGCGGTACGACTTGAGATCGCGGGAACGGAATATTGGCTGTTCCCCATAGTGCATACGTCGAAATTGAAACCAGTTCGAAATTTGCTAGATCGCCCTAACGTTCCCCTCGTAATTGAAGATCAAGATCGGTTCGACTTTGATGAAGCGTTGCTCCTCGAAGATAGCTCGGATACCAACCTAGCAGAAGGCGAGTATGAAGTGGAACGTATCGCAGATATGAGATCAGTGTCGTGTAGGATCACAACGAAAGTCCCCGTTCCGTATAGGAACGAGCCCTACCAACAACACTCTCCCTTCCCCGAAAGGTCGGTTGAGCTTTGTTGGGATAAAATCTGAAGACCAGATCCGGTCCCTTACACCGGGCTGGACGATGCCTCTGTGCACTGTCGGTTAGGTAGGTGTACCCTCAAATGTGCACCACGAACCACGAGCGAGGGTTCGGATGCACTTAGGTTCGCGTTTTCACGCTACCCCACTGTGGTCCCTCAGCTAGGAAGGGTACCGGGTCAGTCAAGACCTTGTACAGGGGATCCGAAGCAAACCCTCGGCGAAAGTCCAGGTACGCTGAGGGGCTCTGTCTCGCGCCCAGCAAACACACTCAGAGGCTTCTCTCTGCCTCAACACTCGGCCACTTCTCTCTCTTGGGCTTACCAGGATGAACTCTCAGTCAATGCACCTTGAGTTCACCTGCAGCCATTAACCCGCCGAGGCCGACTGTATCCAGGCTCCACAGCTAGCTAGCTAGGCTTACCGTGGACGGACTTGACCCTTATTGCCTTGGGGGGAAATTCTGCTCTGATTTAATAATCAGGGGTTCTGTAACCCCATATGTATCTAATCCTAGATCCCAATACAAATATGAAGTGTGAACAGAGCCTTCGGCAAATATCGCGACCGACGACTCGGGCTAAGTACTAATAGTGTGCCCGCCACTAATCCGAGTGTTTAAAACACTCCTAGCAATACTGACTACTAAGAGTACTCATACGGTTTTGTATTAGGACCGACTGAGTCCTCTGAGTACTTGTCACTCAAACGCGGTAAATGTCAATCTTGTCCGTCCGGGCCAATCAGGAGATCCAACGGCATTTCACCCGAAGGTTCAACACCGTTAGACCTCGGCGCGGAGCTTTCCGTGCCCGGTCGAATTCCAACACCTCATCAGGCCGCCGAACTAGATACGGACGGACAATGTAGCGGGGCTACACATTCGGTCAACCTCCACATTAGTGTGCCAGACACTAATGGATACATTCGGGTGTGCCACATGCAGTGTGGCCACCATACATAGTAGGAAGCACTACTATTGGCAGAAAGCAACAGATATCTGCCAATAAGGAGCATGCATTAGAACGAAGGTTCTGCCAACCACCCGTTGGCAGATCCTCTCTTTATAGATATCAGTTTTAGGAGGCAAGGCCAAAGTGAACATTCAATTCAGTTCTCATTTCTACCAAAAAGGGTCTTTAACAAGTCTTTATTTAGGTTATCTATACTTAGTGAACTAAGTATACTTAATCTAATAAAAATACACCTACGCTTCCTCCTACACGTCGCGCACACGTGTAAGCTAAAGTAGTGGGCTAAGTTAGCCCACTACAGACAATGAGAGAATTCCTAGTATATTGGAAAAGATACCAAGAGCCTACCTGGGTAGACGAAGCTGATCTCAAATGTGGAGCTCTGTGGCTTGACTATTTACGACGGCAAGCTAATCAGCACCGGTTCAATGTCATGCAGTCGCATGAAGAAGCCTATGAAGCGGGAAATCGCGGGTGAGCCGGTCACCGTCGTGCGATGATGATTGGAAAGAAGGACCCGCGGGGAAGCCGCGGGTCAGAAGGAACGGTGGTTATATGAGTAATTACATAAGTCGATCTAGACATTACCGAAGCACCAAAGGTCAGTGGAGATAGTTCAAATGTGAAGATCGACTCGGAAGGAAATGGATATAAAGGTATGTGGAATTAGAAGATTAGTTATGGAACTTAGCAATCAGAACCGATGAGAAAATGAAAAGTCAGAGGACGGCACTAACAGAAGGCCGGACATGACGGGGATCAAGAAGCTTGTTGCGAAGACAGGCGACACGTATAGCGGGGTGATCTTGGGGGTTATGTCGAAACTGGAGACGCCACGGCTCTTCAAGATCAAGAATATCCAACGCCTCGGCCAGTGAGCTCGCACCAACATCCAGTTTGGGGAACCAGTGCTTCGTAACTCGAGACTTCGGGAAATGGAGGAAGAATGGGTCCAACAGAATGTCGAGATCACACTGACTGTGTCTTAACGCAGGAATCACATCCCTTGTCAAGAATCTGCGCCAGGCTGCGCCAGCTCGGCTCCGACGCTGGCGCCGTTGTTCATAATAATCAGACAATGCTTGATCTGCAGAAGACATGACCTCGGTGATCGGCAAGAAGTGGGTAGATTTCCAATACGACTTGAGGTGTCTCTCTTTCAATTCCAGGTAATCTTGCACGAAATTATGAGGCAGCCGACGGCCAGACACGGCATGAATGAAAGTCAGCGGAGCTTCCCCATTGCTCAGATTGGACCACGGGGAAGTATCCATCAGGGCGTTCACTGCAGCACCAGTGATCAGATGCTTGTAAGAGCCTGGAAGAGGGTGAGATGCGGGGTCGATCGCTGGAAACAGCCATTCGGGGAAACACTCGTCAAAAGGGGGCTCAAAGTCTGGACATCGATCTCGGATACCCGCAAGCTGCTGACCAAATAAACGTCCCAGGGAATAATATCAGGCTGGCGAAACAACCGCGCGCAAACTCCAGGAATCCCCAACCTGCGAGGCACAAATGTCGGAAACGAAGGGGGATTATCGATCTCGCCGACCTCCAGGGTAGCATCCACAAGATCGCCAACCGCGGAACCACCACCAACATGATGTTGGGTGGGAGATCCCGCGTTTCCGGCGCCAGACCCCTCGTCTTCACTATTTCCAGAAGAGCTTCCAGACGATGACTCTCCATCTCCATCCACGTCAATGGTTGCTTGAAGCGTTCCACGATCTGAGGTCAACGAGCCACGACGCCGAAGTGAAGAGCGAGAACGCGACAAAGCAGAGAGGATTTCGTCATCCGTGCCTTCGTCCTCCGCCTCCTCCTTCCCTTCAATGGTTGCACACTTGTCAGGCTCTGGGATCTCCAGCGGGGACGTATCATTCGTGTCTTGCATGGCGATCTCGGGTTCTACCTCCTTGGGATCAGACTCAGAAACGTCGGAAGATGGCGATGCGTCAAGTCCCTTCGGAAGTTTTGGAGGACAGTCGATCTCAGTGGTCACGCTGCCAGCATCCCGACTTCCGTCGTCAGAATCACTAGACATGGAGTCTTCGATCTGGGCTGAGTCGCTTGATGGACGATTTTTCCGAGCGGGCGATCGAGGTCGCAGGTCCAACACATCCCGGAGAGCTGAGGAGGTGGCATCAGTACGCTGCGACTATCGGGCACGGCTAGCGGTGGCGGAAGTTGCTTGCGAATAAGTGGCGAAAGAGGACGGAATCGGCAGGCGAACATATTGACCCATGGCGGTTGCGATGGCCCACAATCGGCGGTACGCATTAGAATATTGTTCTTGGAGTCGGTGGTAACCGGACACGATTATGTTGCGATTTGAGCCAAGGCGTCTCGATCTTGGGCCAAAGAGTTTCGATCGCGAGCAATGGAGTCCCGATCAAGGGCAATGGAGTCTCGACCATGGGCAATGTAGTCGCGATCCCACACGATGGCATCACGATCTTGATCATGTTCAGCAATCGTTCGCTGCGCGGTCTGCAGAAGCCGCTCGTTTTCGAGGCTGGTAGCCCCCATTGAGAGGTTTGCTCCTCCAGACGGGCAATAGAAGCCCTCATCAAGACAACGTGAGCCGCTATAGTGAACAATTAACAAGCGTGTCAAGGATCGGAAGAAGCAGAAACAGCGGGCAAGCAAGAACGAAAGCGCGTGGACTCACCTGGTGCTTGGAGCTCAGTTTGCCGTTTGATGACTCGTTCAGACTCCATCTGGCGCATCTCTTCGGCCCTCTGACGACGTAACTGAGCATCCCACAGGCTCGTTTGCAAGCTGTCACGTTCCGCCCGATTACGCGACACCCGTCGGTTTAAAGCCTGACGCCGGAGTTGACCGGTGGCTTCCGTGATGGCCTCCTCAGATTGCTCCAAAAGCCAGATACCGTTGCTGGAGCGACGAATGAGCCACGTTGAGATCATGCCATTCGCGATCTCGTGCCACCAGTCGGCGAGATAACGCCGGCGGAGGAGCGGAGCCGAGATCGGGGTGACTGGATACGGCGCCGATCTGGCTTTCAAGATCGCGTACTCGATTCTGAAGTTGCCAGACCAAAGCCTCTGCCCCCACTCGTTGTCGCTCCTGTTCTCGCAGTCAATCTTCCGTATGCGCTATCTTCTCCTCCATATTCACGACGTCTGCGTCTCGCAAGGTCAGCAGCTCGTTGGCTCGCTCCAGCCGGTGCAATAACCTGTCATGCCGATCTTGACAGAACTGGGAGAAAGCCTGAGCCGTCGATCCCGCAGACTCGATCTGCAGATGGAGCTCGGCTGCATGACGGCGTAAAACGGTATGAGCACGTTGAAGATGGGAATGCTCCTCGCGCAGATCATCGACAGGACTGCCCCGAGCTACGGAATCTTCCTCAACTTGGAGGGAGGCTTGAATAGCTTGGATTGAAGCCCGAATCTCGACCAAGTCGAGGCCGGTCGATCCAGGCGAACTGTGGGCGCGTTTGCCGCTTGCCAGCATTCGAAACAGGAATGTGGAGCCGCGGAGGTGGGGTCGCGATCTGGGGCCCCAGAGTTCGAGGAAGCAGCAGCAACAAGAGCAAGCCGGACGATGGCGATCCCGCAGAAGATCGCGTATCGTGAAGCGAAGGAGCTTGGGCAGGGGACGAAAAGTGGCGATCTTGGCCAGCTGCCTCTTGGGCAGAACTGCGATGTGAGTCCATGGCTTCGATCCGGCGTGGTCAGGAGACAGGAAAACGTCAAGTGGTGCAACAAACGACCGCCGTTGTGCAGCGCTCGCTTGTGCAGGGGACGGTTGTGGCGGAGCGGTATCGGAAATTTCGGCTTCGATCTAGACCCATCAGCCTGGGACGAGAAATGTATTTCCGCTCAGTAGTGCCCAAGTCACTAAAGTGATGTTCAAGTGACGATGGCTCGATTCCCGGCGGTTTTGATGCAGATCGACGATATCGATCTTGACAGGGATGACGCCGATCTTAAAAGTAAGGATCAGATCTCAGTCCCACTGATGATGCAAACAGTGGGTACAAGGTCAGCAGGGTCTGGGGAGCCAGTAGTGGCGCACTAGGACGCGTGGCGTAGAGAATTAATAAGGTCAGATCTAGGAACATGCTAACACACTAAACAGAGTTGAATTTTCCTTCTACATCACAAGTGGTCTTCGCCCTCACGCTACCGGTACGGAATATACAATGGCCCGCCCGACGCCTCGTCAGGACATCGAATACCCCAAGATCGAAGTGAATCCAGACGCCAAGATTGCTTGGCCTGGCGTCTGTCAACCCTCGTTTCAACCCACCGCTAGAGGAAGCGGCAAGCAAGGAAAGGAATATACACCCCCAAGGCAACCCCAGGCCAAGATCGATATCGGCCTGCGAGTCCAGATCAAAGGAACCCAAGATCGACGACTCGACCATACATTGGCGCAGCGAGTAGAAGTACCCACGCTGCTGCATGAGTTCCCGCTGCCCGCCAGGTAGTCCAAGGCTCTAACCCCAGTTCGTCTTCCGAGATCACCCGAAGAGCGATCCAGCCCACCGACGGGTACACAAGGTGAGGATCAACACTTTCACGGAAGATCGAAGTACCCCCTCCGTTAGTCGGCAGTTCGGGCGCCGTGTGCAAGAAGACCCCGCGACATTGAAATTTCGCGGAACCCCTTATCCACATATGATATTGCGAGGTCAATGCGCGCGTAGCGCCTTACGCCGCTTCCCCATGGCGCGGCAAGTGACACGAAGCGGCTTCACAAATTTTGTCCGCCCCTCTAACCCTGTCTGCGACGGGTCCAGAAAGGGACTTGATGGTAGAGATCGTCAAGCGTATGACGAGCAAGGACACAAGTACAGAAGGAAGCCAAGATGGTGTCCGGAAGGAGGAGGTTTGATGCCCTTCCGGACGATGGGTATACTGAATCCAAGATAAACTCCAGAAGTCGGAGCCCTGGACTCCGGACGAAGTCGTCCGGACGCAGCAATCCGGACTCCGCTTCTGGAGGGGTGACCCGTCATCAAGTGATTGCTTACCTGATTTGTCCCCAGAAGGTCCTTCCAGATTCCAAGTATATTCAAGCCAATATGTTAACGACCGACCAAGACCACCAGCCGGGATTTGCTGCGCACCGACTGCCCCCTGTCGCCCACCAGACGGACGCCATGATTACGCCACTTCCGGCCATAGTGAAATCAAGATAAAAGAGACTGCTTTCAGAGATGTTGTAGGTAGATGACCTAACAGACTAGATAATCAGAGAGTTCAATTGCCAAGAAGGGCGCGAGTGTCATCATGTTCCTAGGAATCAGGAGCACTGTCAAACAGTGAGAGGAACAAGCCTTAGACCTTCCCAACATAACCTTTGATATATAGAGAGTTAATATGCAAATATACAGCCGCTACTTATTCTTTTGGACCCTTGAGCGAGAACTCACACCAGTTCTACGAGTTTCTTCCTGACCACTGGTCGAATCCAGAGGCACCCTTTTCTCACGCGCACCAGCTCCCACAAGGAGATAATCAACTCCAAACAGAAGCCTTTCGGAAAGTTCAACTCCAGAACGAGAACAACCTTCAGCCAAAACAGTATACAGTCCTATCACATAGTAGTCAATCGATTGGATCGGGAGGTGACCACACACAACCTCCTAGAAACGCAGTTAATATGAAATGGGACCTCCGGAAGGAGTGCCCACAATTGGAATATGAAATAGGACAGGCCACTTCGGAGCACGCGCCACTCGATCACCGCCTAATTGGACTTAGTCTTTTTTGGAGAGTTCCACGGCGGTAGTCGCGGTCACGACGTGTCCAAACGCAGGTCTCACAGCTTAGGGCCGCCGGCAGGGTTGGTTCCTCCGGCCACTTGTGATCTCAACCCAGCCGTAGTGACCTACGTTTGGAGTAACGTAAGCGATCTATACCTCAAGATTTCTCTCTATTAAAACAACTCAACAGGTGAAGTCCTGTTCCACCTAAGGTAAACGACACCGAAAGGGATTCACAAGGTCACACAACACCTCCGTTTGCGGCACCCAGTGCTGCTTCTGGAGTCTGACCCCATTGGGAAATCCGGAAGGAGGAGTATTTTCTCCGGAAGGGCAGCCCCGTGGCTATGTGCTATACACCTGGGCGAAAAAGGCGCTCACCCGCCTCGCCACAGCTGGTGCGCGTGCCCGGGTTTGGTAGTCCAAAGGATTTCACCGAGTTGTTTTATATTATATTGATTGAGATCTAGGGTGTTGACTGCTAACTGATCTTCTAACCGTGATTGATATGGCTGGAAGTGGAAGCAGGAAGAAGGAAGGGCGACGGCAGCTGGCGGAGTCTGAACCGAGCCGGCAGTCGCGCCGAGTCGCCAACTTGGGAGTCGAGCCGCACCGGTCACTGCAAGACGTCGAACGTGACGCCTGGAAGGCCAACGCGGAGCGGCGCAAATCTGCCAAGGAGGCGAAGGAAGTGTTGGCTCAAGAAGGAGTCACTTCTGGATCCGCTGTTTAAGACGCGCACCAAGTGTCCAAGGGCGGCGTCCAGGAGATGGCTCCGAAGTGGCCAAGGGCGGCGGCCAGAAGATGGCTCCGGATAAGGCCGACGTTTCCATGTCGGCGGACTCAAAGCTAGGTCCGGACGACGAGGACAAGTCCGTGCCGGATGCGTCCGCTCAGGCGTCTGTGGGGGGCGCCGATGTGGTTGAGCCCCCGGTGGGAGGTAGAGTTTCGGATTCTTCCCAACCGGAACATGAGGTCGAAACTTCGGACGCCGACGAAGTCGAGTACGTCGAGACGAAGAAGCCCCAGTTTGGTCCAGCTGACGACGTGGAAGATGTGGAAGTTGGTTCGGACCCGGACGATGACGATGCCGAAGTGGAACTGGTGAAGGTCGAGCCTGCGGTCAAGAAGGAAGCACATCTTTGGACGGTTCAAGAAGACCAAGTGCTTGAGGACATGGAAGTGTCATCGCTGAAGTCTTCTGGTGCAGCTTCCATCCGGACGCCAGTCCAAGCTCGGTTGTCACCAGTCTTGTTAGCCGAAGTCCAAGTGAAAACATACGTGGCCGATCAAGTGCCCCGATGGGAGAGGGGCGTCTCCGAAAGGAATTTTCCCCAAACATCAAGTATGATTGGCCTCATGATCATTTGGATTCATCGTCATATCTGTCTGCGTTCCTGACTACCTCGGAGTACCTGCGGAAGCGGACGTCGATGGCAGCGGAAGCGGATGCTTGGATCGCCGAGATGGAGCTGACACGTCGGACGTTTGGAGCCCCGGGAGACTGGACGGCTGTGACGATCCCAGTCGTACACTTCTCCCCGTGCGAGTGCGCCGCGGTGCTCCAGACACAGCTGTTCAAATCCGGTTTCGGATTCTTGAACTTGGTCCCAAGGTGGTTCCGGACGCGAGCCAACAAGGCACATCCGGACTTGGTCCGCAACGTTGTCGAAGAGATGCTGATCCTCTTGACCATCGAGATGGTTGATCTGAGGCAGATCGTCGTCCAAGCGGCCGAAATCCAAGCGTCAGCTCGCGCCGAACAGCCCCGTCCGGAAGGAGCCGTGCTGGAACCTGACGTGGAGATGTCTGACCATGAGGTGGAGTTGTAGGGATGCGATTACGTTCGGATGCTCAAGGTGTCCGGACTCCAGAATCCGAGAAGTCCGCGAGGACCATCGGTAGGAGAGCCTGGACCCAAGCGCATTCAACGCGTACCTGCCCTCGCCCCTCCGTCGTCAATCCCGACGCCTGAGTCCCCACAGTCCGCGTCTTCATCCGCTTTTCGAAGTCTGGAAGGCGCGCGACCGGGAAGTATGTCGTCGGGTCCGGAATCTTCAGTCAAGTCGGAGTCCCAAGCCACGTCAAGTCTCTTCGGAACGACGGGTGGTTCGGATGAATCACTGGCAAGCGCGACGTCCGGATCTCAAACGTCGAGAGACAGCTCATCTGGGTCATCCGAATACAGTTGGGGCCGAGACGCTGGCGGACACATGTCTGCCGTCCCGATGGCAATGACTGCCCGTACGCTTGGTGGAGAGACCGCGGTCGGACCTGCAATCGCCATGTACGTCACCCAGGAGACCCTTCCGTCGAACCCGGTGCAAGTGGATCAAGACGACGTCACCATGTCGGAGTCCAGTCGATCTCAAGCCCGGGGACGGAAGTCGAAGTCATCCAGACGTCGGTCCAAGCGCCCAAGTCCGTCGCTGTCCGGTAGCTCAAGCAGCTAAGAGAGTCACCGACGCCGCGGGTCCAGTCGACGCTCCCCGTCCGAGCGCTCCTACCGCCCGGGACGATCACGTGCCTCCGCAAGTTCTGGAAGCACACAGGTCGCCCTGAATGCCATGTACCAAGTACAAGAGGCGGTCGCTCGCATGGAGACGCGTCAGGACTCCGCGCTCGAGAAGCTGAACGCCAGGCTCGACTTGAAGGTTGCCCGGAGGTTTGGACCTCGAGCCCAAGGAGCCTCGGAGAAGCTGGAAGACGTACCAGGCCAGACCGACGATACACGAGTCCACCGCGAGGCGGAGACTCAGGAAGCAGCCCGGCTGGAGGCAGTGCGTCTGGAACGCGAGCGTGCCGACGCACTCCTGGCGCAGTACCGCGCCCAAACGGAAGCTCATCACGCTGAGGAAGCCCGGCGGGTCATGACCATGGTGGAGTCCATGCAGCGAGAGCTTGAGGACATGCGAGTGGAGCGCGCCCGAGAACGAGAGATGGCCAAGAATGTCCAAACGTTTTTGAGGGAACAATTGCGCAACATTCGGACGACATCTGCCCAGACGACCCCGCGACCAGTCACGTCCCAACCTGATTTGGCGACCAGTCGCCCGACCCTGTACCCAGAATCCAGTGGCGTAATCAATGATGTCACAATCAAGGGGGAGGTCAGGTGGCCCTCCACGAACCTCGACGAACTTCTGGCAGCGCAGCTCCGAGCGACGCTCGACGTCGCCACCAAGACCGACGCCGCGCCGACGCGCGTGAACGTCGAAAGCTCCCCGGAAGCCTCCGCCCGCAAGCGCCCTGATGTGCGCTCCGAGCGGAAGGCGGCGGCCGCGGGGGAGACACGGCATGGAGCGCAGCCGAACGCAGCGAAGCGCGCAAGACCTGCGAGTGCCAAGTCAGCGGAGCGAAAGGGAAGAGACGCCTCGTCCCAAAATAACAAGTTAAAGAATACCCCAAAGCACCGTGGCAGCTCGGATAAGTCCGACTCCGACTCAACCTCCGAAAGCAGCGACCAGGACTCTGACCGTTCCGACAGCAGTTCGCTTGAAGATGTCGTCCCGAACGTCCCGACAGTTGCAGGTCCAGGCGGAACGATGTTCACCTTTCGACCGTACGTCAACGCGAGCGCGCTAGAAGACGTCGACGAGAAGGCGTCGCTTGCAGTCCGGACGAGGTGGTTGGAGAGGTTCCAGAGCATCGCAGTGCAAGGCGGCTGGACGGACAAGGTCAAGATCTACGAGATGAAGCTGAAGCTGTCCACCGCCGTCCGGAATTGGCGTGCCAACCTCCGTCCCAAAGTGAGGCGAGACTGGAAGAAGTTCCTGAAGGAGTTCCGTGAGATGTATTGCAAAGCAAAGACCTCTGACTCCAAACGCTACTATACGATGACACAGAGGAAGTCCGAAAACCCGTTGGAGTTCTACTACCGTCTAAATAAGGTGGCGGATAAAGCGGGCATCGACTTCGACTCGTCGTCCAAGCAGCGGGAGCGACAGCTGAAGGTGTTCACGAAGAAGGTTTTGGACTCACGCCTCCGAAAGACACTCCAAGGCCAACGCATTCGAAAGCTACGGGATCTGGAATATGTACCGAAGCAAAGAACTGACACAGGGGGGCTACTATGATGGTCCACCTCCTAAGCGTGACTTCCGGGCGGATAACGTTCCGCATGGTCAACCCGAGCGTTCCGGACGAGCCTACGTCATTCAAGCGCCCAGATCACCCCGTTCGAAGACCGGAATCGCACCAAGTTCTGTGAACGTTGCAATGATTTTGGACACTCTACCGAGAGCTGCTGGTCCGATCGCAAGCGTGACCGCTATAGCCACAAGGGGCACCCTGCTCGGCTGGCTGTGCATAGTTCGACCCTGCTTGCTCTGTAAGACGTTTCATGAAGACTAATGTGGAGAATGGAAGAAGTTCCAAGCAGTGAAGACACTCGCTCGTCAAGATACACTGGACCTACCTTCCGCCATCCGAGGACAACTTCTGGATGGGGATGCTGATTCTGGGGAACAGCCCTTAAACTAACAAGCTCGCTGGATGGGGATCCAGAACGCGTCGGGCTCAAGACGACCCCAGAATTATGTGTCTTAGTGTATGTTGGACCAGAGTTGAGAAGCAAGAGCCAAGATAACCATCAATGCATGACTGTGATTTCAAAGAAAAATGAAGAGTACCTGTCCGACTTACCACGACCCAACCAACCTCGTTTGGAGGAGGGTTGTCCGGACAATAACGACCGGGACGACCCGCCAGAATTTCGATTAGGTCCAGGTCAACGGTATGGATGGTGGAAAGAGCATAGCATAGACGAGACCAAGAAGGTGGTGATGGTACATGACGCGGTGAACAATTGTCGAACGGACATCCTTTTGGATTCCGGAGCATCTATTAGCATGGACGTTGCGCGTAGGCTCAAACTTCGTCTCAAGTTTTGCAAACAGCTCCGGGTGTCCGAACTCGGTGGGGTCCCGACGATTATCACCGCAACTACGGAAGTGAAGATAACTCTGGGTCCACGAGTGGTCTATATTATGGAATTATGGGTAGCGAATATTGGCGAAGGTGTAGACGTGCTCCTGGGAATGAACTTCATGTATTCTGCAGGCGTCAGGCTGTGTGCTCGAGAAGGACTGGTTAAGTTTCCGGACGAAGAGACGGTGTTGCTAGCGAGACGGACTGCGGACCACATGGGACGTGGTCTAGACCTGGCAGTCACTCCGAAAACGTGTCTGTACCTTGGCCCTGGAGAATCAGCCGTCGTCCGGATAGACTACGGCCAGAGTAACCCACAGCGCGAAGTTGTGTGGGCTGATCGAGGAGACCGCTGGGTGACACAAATCATCTATACGGCAAAGTTCTGGCCGGTCACCGTTAATGTGGTCAACATTTCGGACAAGACAGTCTGGATTGATTGCCGAACGGCCGTATATCGCATCGTGTAGTTTGGATTCTTCCCGACAGCTGGAAGGTTTGTGCGGCCGGGGTTGCGTCGTTACAAGGGGTGACAGGTGTTGATCTATGAAAACACGAACTCGAGAGAAGTCAGGAAGCGCGAGGAACGGCTTGCCCAGCTGAGGCGGGAGTCCGAACCGCCCTGCGTCCGGACTCCGGAATACCAATGGCCCAAGACGTTATTGGTTAGATCGCCTGCTGGCTCAGCCCAAGTTCACATGGTACAACTGCAACCTAGACCGAATGTCGGGGCGGAGAAGTCCCTGGCGAAGACGGATGTCCAGCTTTTGGAGACCGAAATTTCTGGGACTTCAAACTCAGAAGGCACCGAGTCACGGGAAGCTAAGTTGATCGAGGAAACCTGAGGTAGTCACGAAGATTCCGGAAGTTCAGGAGAGATTTTGGAAGACCGGGATCCAGTGATACTCCTAGACGAGGACTCAAATTCGGACGACGAGGCGTTCTATGATGCGATCAGCTTTGACGGTGACGATGGGGGCGAAGGTTCTCAGGAAGTTGTCAAGGCGGAATCATCGTCTGGGACGTGGTCAGATCGGCTCTTACTTCCGGTCCGAAGGCTCGAGAACGAGTATGAACGGTGCATGCAGATGAGTGCGGAGGAGCTGAGTTTGGAGCCAGCGTTTTATATCCACGAAGGGGGTGAATTACTCGCGCAACTTCGAGACGAGTTGGCTATGCTTTCGGAACTCCGGGACCTGAATCCGGAGTGTGATACCGATAAGGCAGACGTTGGAGAGCCCGGACGGACTACTCCGGCTGAGGAAGAAAAACTCCGAACGCGCCTGAGGTATCATCACCGGATTTTTCTGGGGGACGGAAACGCTGCTTCGGCACCTGCACGAGGAGTGTGGTGTGACCTGGATGTTGGAGATGCCAAGCCTGTAGCTCAACGTCCGTGCTCTATTGCCCCACATCTGGCAATCGAAGTCTACGAGTTGCTGAAGAAACTTCTGGAGACCGGACTGATTGGGCATTGGGCGTAGCGGGGCTACACATTCGGTCAACCTCCACATTAGTGTGCCAGACACTAATGGATACATTCGGGTGTGCCACATGCAGTGTGGCCACCATACATAGTAGGAAGCACTACTATTGGCAGAAAGCAACAGATATCTGCCAATAAGGAGCATGCATTAGGACAGAGATTCTGCCAACCACCCTTTGGCAGATCCCCTCTTTACAGATATCAATTTTAGGAGGCAACGCCAAAGTTAACATTCAATTCACTTCTCATTTCTACCAAAAAGGGTCTTTAACAAGTCTTTATTTAGGTTATCTATACTTAGTGAGCTAAGAATACTTAATCTAATATAAATACACCTACGCTTCCCCCTTAACGTCGCGCACACGTGTAAGCTAAAGTAGTGGGCTAAGTAAGCACACTACATTCCGGATCGCCCTGGGCTTCCCCGATTGTGATTGGCCTCAAGAAGAATGGAGTGGACATACGGATGTGCATCGACTACCGCGTGGTGAATGGGTTCATTCAATTGTCCAACTACCCCCTACCTCTGATTGACGATCCGTTGATCGGCTTTGAGAGCGCAATGTGGTTTATGAGTTTGGATATGGCAAGCGGATTCTGGGCCATCCGGATGACGGAACGTGCGAAACTGATTACGACTTTTGTTTGTCCGTTCGGACATTTTCAGTGGGTACGCATGCCTTTCGGACTCAAGAACGCCCCATTGGTATACCAGGCAGTAATTAATAACTGCCTGTGGGGTTTCGTCAGGCTAGCTCCGGAAGAAGAAGCCGAGGTCGATCAAGATGTCTTGGAGGTTTTGGGATTGCATCCTTCCAAAAGAGAAGAGTCTGGAAGCCAAGTCTCTGCCTTGACTGATACTGTGACTGTCTTCCAGAGGAACATCCCCGCTCCGGCCAGTATGGGTCCAGTCTTGGGACGGAGTTCGTACATCGATGACATCGCCCACGGTGCCCCTACATGGGACCAGCGATGTGATGACTTGGATGCTTTCCTGTTCCGCTTGCGCTATTGGAATATCTCAGTGAGTCTGCCGAAAAGTGAGTTTGGAAAGTTGTCTATTCCTTGCCTGTCCCACGAGATCAGTGCGGAAGGAATACGGGCAGTCCCGAAGATTGCCAAAGGAGTTCAGGACCTGCCTTTCCCGAAGACTCTGAAAGGAGTGCAATCATTCCTGGGAAATCTGAACTATTATCACAAGTTCATCGAGGACTTCCCAGTGGTGGCTGTCGTCCAATATGAATTTTCGGACGGCCAAGTGCACTCCGAACGAGATCTCACCAGGGCCAAGGCCGCGTTCGAAATTCTCAAGAAGATCGTCTCGACACCGCTACTGCGTCATCCCGACCGGTCGAAGCCATTCGTGATCATCCCTCATGCGAACCGATGGCCGCTTGCGCAGTCTTGGGTCAAGAACATGATGGAAAGATCCGACCAGTGAGGTTCACGGGACACGTTCTGAACAACGCCGAACTCCGGTATCATGTTGCCGAGAAGGAGGTGATTGCGGTGTTGAGAGTGTTACAAGTCTTCCGGACACTTCTTGAGGGCTGTCGTCCGGACGTTTACACGAGGCATTCTGTGTTCAAGTGGATACTCCAGTCGAAGACGGCTGACGGACGATGCGTCCAATGGGGAGTCATGCTCTCACATTGGGATATTACAGTCCCGAAGGTCCAACGTGATGAGGACGGCCTGGCGGCAATCATGGGTGCGGGAATTACTCCTCGAAAGCATCTGGACGAAGTCGTCGAATCATGGATATCTGCTAAGGGACGCATCTGGAAGCCGCCAGTATTCAGTGTGGGGATGCTCGACGACACCTACCAAGGGATCGTCTTGAGCTTTGACGGAGCCGCCAAGACGTCGACCAGACGCGGAAGTTATGGATGTATCCTATGGCAACTCCCTGGCTGGATTGTGCTAGAAGCTCGCGGTTTCGTTCTGGACGATGTGTCGGTGAACGACGCAGAGTATAACGGCCTTCTGAAAGGAGTCCATATGGCGCTTGATCGGCAAGAGGAGAACTTGGTTGTTGTGGGAGATTCACGAATAGTCATACAACAGGGCTGATGGCAGTTATCAACTGCCATCAGCCCAACCTCCAGAAACACTTGTCCGAATGCAAAGTCCAGAAGGAGAAGTTCCGGAAGTTGCACTTGGTGCACGTCAAACGGGAGTACAACCAGGCCGCTGATTACCTGACGTCGAAGACGCTAACACTCGGCAAGTCCTGGATTGTCCAAGATCCCGAAGAACTTCTTCATCTGGAACGCGTGTCGAAGATCGCCGAGAAGCTGATGAAGCCAAAATTCGTCCTTCTGGATGGAGAGCCTCCTCAAGATTCGGAATACTAGGACTACCTCAGGGGTGTGTGGGAGATGTTTCTGATTCCCAATCGGCACCCCTTCCGCATGCCACCCGTGTTTTCGCAGTATTAACAAGGTCGAAGACCAAGGCTAGAACATGCCCGAGTCCGGAAGTTGTTGAGGACGCCCTCCAGACGAAGAAGAACCGAGGAGACCGATGACCCCTTTGGAGTACCAGGCCAAACGATGGAGACGCATCCGGGTCCATCAAGAACAAGACATATACCTGTCAGAAATCAAGTCGTTTCTGAAAGGAAACATCGGGAGATTATCCCCCGAGAAGACTCATTTCCAAGGTAGCCGACCTGTTCGCACTCGACGCGCGAGGTGTTCTCTATCGCCTCGCTCGTTAGACCCGGGGACGTCCCAGAGATTCCGTGGACGAGCCAAGGCTAGTGATTCCGGACGCCTTACGTTCCGACATGCTACATTATGTAGCGGGGCTACACATTCGGTCAACCTCCACATTAGTGTGCCAGACACTAATGGATACATTCGGGTGTGCCACATGCAGTGTGGCCACCATACATAGTAGGAAGCACTACTATTGGCAGAAAGCAACAGATATCTGCCAATAAGGAGCATGCATTAGGACAGAGATTCTGCCAACCACCCTTTGGCAGATCCCCTCTTTATTGATATCAATTTTAGGAGGCAACGCCAAAGTGAACATTCAATTCACTTCTCATTTCTACCAAAAAGGGTCTTTAACAAGTCTTTATTTTGGTTATCTATACTTAGTGAGATAAGTATACTTAATCTAATATAAATACACCTACGCTTCCTCCTACACGTCGTGCACACGTGTAAGCTAAAGTAGTGAGATAAGTAAGCCCACTACACCTGGTAGCACTTTGTAGTCCGTCCAACGACCGACTACCAACACGTTCGTATGGAATACGGACGCGGGGATGAGAACCTGCCTGTGGACACGAACATGTCCGCTGGTAGCCCGAACGCGGCTGCAACGCATGTTG
>BSXT01018897.1:0-25017 GCA_030267785.1 Phytophthora fragariaefolia
CCGTCCAAACGGAGGGGGTCGCCATGGCTCGGGGTCAGACCCGGAGCGTTGGTGCTGACCCAGCGGCGCCCCAGCTTATAGCTGGGAAGCGCGAGGCGACCGACGACGCGGTCGCGAGCCCTCGGGGCGCTGTTGATCTATCTGATCAAAAGCGTCCACGACGCCAGGGCAATCCTGCCGGAGGGGCGCCTCAAACTCCCATGCGTTTTCTGAGTGGGGGTAGCCTCTCCACTTTACCAGATACTGGTTATGCCCACAGCATCGACGTTTCGTTAGAATACGTTCCACGTGGAAGTGGCGATTCCCCTGCTCGTCGAGCAACGCCGGAGGCGGCCGTCGTGCTGCCGCAGAGTCCTCTCCCGGATCGGGCGCGGTGGCGGAGCTCTCGCAGAGCCTGAGTCAACTACGGTTGCTCGTCCAAGACGTTGACCTGCGCGTCTATCGCTGCTGCGATGATATTGATTCGCTGCACCAGCGGCTGGACTGGGTCCAAGTTCCTCGCGAACTGTGGGATCGCATCCGTGGTCTTGATGACCGGGTGGCCGCTCTTGAGGGATGGGTGCCGTATTGGCAGGACGCTGTTCGTCGTGATGAGGAGACGCAGCGAACGCTGGCTGTGCTCCGCGGTCAGATTGACCTACCGGCTTACCTACGAGAGGCTCCGCCCGGCCACTATGCGGTGACTGTCCCCGTGGGACCTCCTGCTGCGAGCTCGGCTCCGCCTCTAAGTGCGTCGGCGACGCTCTCGACCCCAGGTCCCCAAAGCTTACCCGGGCCGGGTCAAGGTACGGCTTAAGCAAGCCCCACGTAAAACACCGGGTGTGTACGCATCTTCTTAGGACGATTGAGCGTATACGCTAGGCCCTTCTTGGTCACGACCTTGAAAGGTCCAATGAAGCGCGGGCGCAACGTCGTCTTAAAGGCGGTAGATACTGCATGTGAAGGTAGGTTCTTAGCGCTTAGTAAAACAAGGTCCCCGACCTCATAACAATAACATTGCTTATGCCTTTTGCATCCGCATGTTCCTTTTGTTTGTCTTGGCTCTCAGCCATTGCGTCCCACACGTGTCTTAAGACACTTAGACGTATTGACAAAAACATGGCAACCTGTTTACGAACAGCGAGAGGGCTGATATCAGCTAGTCACCCCGCGAGCAACCCGCCATCGAATGGATTACGATGCATGCTTGCGCACAGTCGCACCGACAAGACCTTGTCCGAGTCTTCAAACGACTTGCTCCCAAGAGCCTTCAACAACGTGACACACATCGTCGCTGGCGTACGACGGGCGGATCAGATCCGGAATGGACGACGTCACCGTAGTGACATGAACTAGCTCATAGTCCGGTCTGCGCGATAGCGCATCAGCCAAAGCATTCCGCTTTATTGGCATATACTTCACCTCGAAGTTATACTCTGCAATGAAGGATAGTCAACGCTCCATCCGTTGCGAGAGATGAGGCGACTGTGTCGCAGTGCGTAGTGACGCATGATCTGTGTAGATCGCAAACGGCTTAAAGCCGAGCAGGTGAACCCTAAATTTGACCAGAGCATACTTCATTGCAAGTAGCTCCTTCTCATGAACTGGATAGTTCTTCTTCGCAGCTGTCGAGATTCAAACGCGATCACGCGTTCACGCCCCACGGCGTCTGCTTGAAGCAGTGCACAGCCGATGGCAAAGTCCGATGCGTCACAGACGACACTGAATGAACGATCAGGGTCTGGCAACGCCAGTATCGGAGCACGAAGGAGACTTTCATTAATCGCTTCGAACGCATCTTGATATTCGGCGTTCCAACGCCACTCCGCGTCCTTCTTTAAAAGATTGGACAATGGCCGAGCAATCTCAGCGTAATTCTCGCTGAACCTTTGCAAGTAGTTGGTGAGGCCAACCCACTTCCGTAAGTCCTTCTGGTTCCGAGGAACCGGTCATTCGACAATGGCTTTCACCTTAGCGGGATCCGCTCGAAGGCCACGCTTCCCAATGAAGCACCCTAGGAAGGGTATCTCTTCAGCACCGAAGACGCACTTATCAATGTTGGCATACAACTTGTTTGTGGGCATGCACTCGAGCACCGCTCGCAGGTGCCCCACGTGGTTTTCCTCATCGGTCTTACCGAGATCCGCTGACTGTGGACGAATATATCGTCAAAATACGTCTGAGCGTATGCCCTATAGGGCCTGAACACCTGCGTCACCAGACGATTGAACGTCGCTGGCGCGTTCGATAGCCCTTGGTGCATAACCAGCCACTCCCAGAGCACGCCGCTCGGGGTGCCGCTGTTAGCGTATTATCACTCGCTCGCATGAGCAGCTGATAATACCCGTCGACTAGGTCGAGGGCACTGTACCGCGTACAGACCACCATATTGTTCCGAAGAACATCCTTCCTAGGAAGCGGTGTCTGAGCCGGAATGGTGGCGGCATTAAGATTATTAAAAGCATGCACGATACGACACTTGCCATTAGGCACAGAATGTAAGTGTCGGGTGCGGAGACTTACTCTCACGCACCAGACCCGCCTCGTGCTTGACACGGAAGAATACCTCAATAACGTCACACTGTTCCCTTCGTAAGTGTCTTGTGACACAGTACATGTTCCCGGAACCAGATCGATCTCATGGCGAACGCCTGGATCGGGGGGGGGCTCCTTAGAGACCACGTCCTGGTACTCCCTGATTAGAGGGTAGAAGGGATCCGACGGATTCTTAAGGATCTCCGATCCGCTACGAGCATTGAGCGCCGTCTTCGCGTCCTCTAGGACAGCTTCATCAAGACGCGAGGATGAGTTCAACTCTTCCTCCGGTCGTATAACGACCACCTCGGCCAATTTGCCGGCCTGAAAGGCCTCGCCGAATTCATCGAAGGACATCTCGTCCAGCTCCTACAGAGCCGCTAACGTGGGCACCGCCCCCGGGTTAACGTCGCCATCGGCGTCGCCGGTCACTCCATTAACGAGTGTATATAGCTATTCGCTATCGTGTAGAGCGGGCCCACTCACTACACCGTTCACATCGTGACATCCCCGACGCCATGCGTCATGTAGTGAGCATCTTGCGTCGCCGCCTCCTCTTCGCTGAGGTTGTCCACCTCCGAGAGGCCGTCGTAGAGGCGCCCGCGGCGCCTTCAGGTGTCGTCACCTCTTCCAGCTCCGATGGAGCTTCAGTATCCCGACCGACACTCATCGAAGTGCTGCTCTGCCCGCAGCCCCCACTCAGTGGATTATGTGCCACTCCATATTCGACCGCAGGACTTTGTCCTTGTGTCTTCGGCGTCGCGCCGACCATGCCGTCCTTGGCATCGAGCTATGGCTCATCGTCCATACGAGCATCGCTCAGTGGATTTTGTGCCACTCCACGTGCATCATTCGGCCCGCAGACCTGATGCCTCGGCTCACTGCCGATCATGCCCTAATGGGCATGCAGCGACGCTGCTTCACCGCGAGCATCACCCAGTGGGTTTCGCGCTACTCCACGCTCAGTCCATAAGCTCTGCTCAGGACTCCTGTCCATGCCGCCGTCGGCACGCAGCGACGTTACTTCACCGCGAGCGTTGCTCAGCGGATTGTGCGCCGCCCCGCGTTCAGCCCACGAGCTCTGCTCGGGACTCTCTTCCACAACACGTTTAGTGTCCATCATGTCAGATATTCCAATGTCCAGCACATTGTCCGTCTCGGTCCAGTGCTCGCGCCAGAAGCGCTTCTGCTTCCGAGTAGAGGTGGGTTCATGACTCGCCAAAGCTCCACTCGGTGAGAAGTGCGTAGCACCCAAGGTCTTCGACCTCAAATCGATCCATGGCTCACGGCGCCCTTGCCCTGCCATGCCAATGATGAGATCATATCTCGCATCCAGGCCCAGGACCAAACAGCGTTCCACGCTATCAAAATCTAGGAACTTCACGCCTACGTCCACAGGGACTTTAGGCACCGTAACACGGGTGCCCGTCGCGAGACGGACAGTGACTATGTCACAATTACGCGCTTTAAGCGCCTCAGCATACGGCTGACTCCCTTCCATCGTGGAGCGCCGGGCGTAGTTGCCTGACACACCCGATTCGACCAATATTATCCACGGCTGCTCAAAGCCTTTGGCGGTCGGTTGGTCGACTAGTAAGCCAGGCTTGCAAACACGTTTCGTGTTAGAGAGCGCTGCTCTCTTCGGGGCTAAGCCCTGCGGACCTCCACCTCCATGAGGCTCCACAGAACTGAGTTCCTCCCCAGTAGGCCGCCCCGCGCCTACTGGGACTTTTCGTTTCCCCGAAACGAACAAGGGTTCTGGCCCGAAGCAGGGCTTTTGCTCGAAGGAGCCTGGCGGTGGTTACGCACAGGGCAACCGGCCCGTAGGTGGCGCGTGTCGCCACACACAAAGCATCGCCTGATGCCTCTACGCTACTCCGCAGCAAGAAGCTCAGCTTCTTCATCCTCAGCTTAGCTGGACCCGACGATGGATTAGCGAATGATGCGTTCCAGCCCAGTCGAGAGGACTTAAAATGGAACAGCCTCTTCAAAAGAGGTAGGGTGGGTGCTGAAGCCTTCCGTCCGGGCCACGGCCGTCCGCAGCCCCTCCATAAACATGGTCATGGTGGCTGCCTCGGGCAGAGGGTCGGCTCCATGCCGGCAATCAGAGTTCGCAA
This sequence comes from Phytophthora fragariaefolia, assembly GCA_030267785.1. NCBI lineage: Eukaryota > Oomycota > Peronosporomycetes > Peronosporales > Peronosporaceae > Phytophthora > Phytophthora fragariaefolia. Next base: position 4,632 of record BSXT01018897.1, read on the forward strand.
CTCTTGGATGAAGCCCACAAACACCTACTTACCCTGGCGGGTAGCCAAGATGCGCGAGCGAACACGGTAAGCCTGGTGAAGCGGAGCGAATACTCGCGAGAGTTGCTGTTTCAGCATTCCCCATGTCGGGAATGACGTCTCCACCGACGCCCCGCACGTGAGTGCCCATTCGCGAGCGCACCCACCCAGTTTGGAGATGGCACGCACTACGCGCTGTTTGCTCCGTCTTGAGCAGGGCGGAGACCATCGCCATCTCCTGCTCACGGGTCCAGAACAACAAGCTCTCCTCTTCCAAGGTCTTCACACTCACCGTGCGTGGCTTGGGCTTGGTCCCGCTCGTCAACGTAGTCATATGCGTCGCAGAAGCTGTGACCGCCGGCATTCTCAGTTGGAGATGCTCCAACAGAGCATTTTCATAACTTGAGAATGCCTCCAGACGCGCGTTGACAGCGTCCTGTCCTTGCGAGGCAAGTTGGGAAACGCCCTCCGGGTCCAACAAACACAGTAGCTTTTTAAGCACGTCTTGTTGGCTCGGGGACAGATGAGCAAATTGCTCCATCCTCACAGAGGGTCAGTCTCTCAGATTCAGGTATCGCATTGACTTCAAGTGCTACCAAGTGCAGCGGGGCTGGCGTAGCGTGCGTCAGTGGAAGACGTAGACGCACCGAGTCTGGGAACGAGTCCGTACGATCCATATCTACGGACTCCTAGAGGCTGAAGCCTTAGCTTCAAGGCAACTAGACGCTACGTGTCTTTTTTCAAACGGATTTGATTAATTGCCTTAAGTACGGCAAGGCCGTACGGCGCAAACGTATGCAACTCATTATCTAGCAGTGTGACTCCTAATAAAATGCATGCTGACTGGCTCACGAGCCACCTACTGTTTCTTTGTTATCTTTTCGGATCCCGTACTGATATTTGGTTAATACCTAGTACTGATCTTTTTTTAATATGTGTCATACACACTTGGGGTACGTTCACCCAAGTTGTGTATGCCACACTTGTGTAACCCCGTTACACAAGCGCTGTTGGGACAAGATTCTGAGCTCCTGCGTTGTTTCGGTGACCATGGAAAAGCAGATGGTGAGCGAATTAAGCCTACACCATGTAGCATCGCCGGCCTTGCTGAGTTTATGGATGTCGATGATTCCGGGCGACCTTGGCGGTCGGTTTTGCGGCTTCTCCCGCACAGCCTCTTCTTCGTCGACGATTCGGTTTTGGAAGTCTGTCCACCGGTCGAGAAAGGAAAGCAGTCCGAGAAGCCTAGCTCGCTGTTGGAGGTGCTGAGCTACGAATGGTGCAAGTCGCGTGGAGTTGTCCAGGAAGACATCCTTCTTGTACTTTGGGAGCTTGTGCACTGGATCTTCGAGTCCAGCATTTAATGTGGGGCTCCCCGAAGCTTTTCTGGCTAGCGAACGTACAAGCCAGATCGACTACGAGTTCACGGCGTTGTGGAAGTCCATGAAGGAGTATCCGCTTGGATGGAAACAGCGGTCCGGCCTATTGCGCCTGACTGTCAAGGTGCTCGGCGGCGCTGTGGTGGAAGCGGCAAGCCATAAGATCGGTGGTCTACCAGCTCCCTTGGTCGACACGGAGGTCTGTTTCGACCCGGCGATCCTGTCTGCCCGCCGGTGAATCTTCCATGGTTCCCTAGGACGGCTGATTGGATCGCCGAGGCCACCCGTATCGACATCCACGAGCCGTGGCGTTTGTGGTGGCTTACCCCATCTGGCCGTCGCCCGTATAACACCATTTTCCGGCTATACCGTCCCGAATTTCCATTGTTCGTCCCAGAGGGCGCGGATTCGGATATGGTTGCCGTTTGTGTTGAGGATGAGCGGTTGATCGGTGAGCCCGAGCCGCCAGCAATCCACCCGAGCACTCCAGCGTCAGTCAATCGCCCAGGCGAGATCGAGTTCTGCCCGCCGAATGTCGTCCACTCGGTATAGGGTGTCGTTCGCTGACCCAGTTGTTGGGTCTTTCGTCAAGCCTCAAGATGTCGTTCGCTAGTAGCTTAGTTGGAGGCTTCTTTCATATCGTAGTCTGCATTCTTACGCTTTTGTTACTCCAGTTAATATAAAATTAATTCTAATCAAAAGATGCATTACTCTCGGCGAGGACCTGTGCCCACCTTCGCCGAGGTTATCGTGTGGTACCGTAGCTTTCTCCCAAGCTCGGTGACCTGTACCCACCACCGAGGGATATCTCGCGTGGTTGCTAACTTTCGTCTGCAACCTAAACCATCTGGAGACGGTTATCGCGCTTGCGCTGGAGGTGATAGTCGAATAACAATCCTCCGCTCGATAAATTCGATACTGGTTCCCAAGTTGGGTCATCGTAGCCCCGTCACTTGACGCAGAATTCGCGCTGGTTTCGTTCGGTGCCGGTCGAAATTGGCCATCGATCGTCGAGGATAGCCTCGACGACATACTCATCGCCGCCTGCCTCTGGTTCCCAGCTGTCTTCGGGCAGCGGCACCTCGTCAAACTCAAATCGGTCATCCTCGCCGAGCCCGTCGACTAATTCCGCCGTGGGTCGGCGTTTGTCCTCGCGAACCGGCTTGAGTCTGGACACGTGAACTACTGGATAAAATCGGTATCGTGCCTTGCCGGGTAGCTCGAGCTCATAGGCGCATTTTTCCACGTTCCGTTTAATACGGAAGGGGCCATGCCACCGGTGGGCAAGCTTCTTGGTTAGGCCTGGTTTTTCTCGTTCCATTAACAACCACACTCGACTCCCAGGTTCAAACAGCGGTCGATAGATGGGATCACGCGTTGGATCGCCGACCTCGTTTGGGTCGCTTCGCTCGCCGACCGTACCGCCATCCGCTCTAGCCTTCCCAAAGCTTCATTATGCACCTTGGGTCGTCGAGCCTTCACGGTGGCTTGGTACTGGTTCGCCATAGCTAGTGCGACTTCGTGTTGTCGATTAGCCTCCCTTTTCAATGCTGTAGCGTCCGTTAGGCTACCATCACTGAGTCTCAGTGAACTTGTCATTGCCTTTAGTGTCGATTGTGCGTCCAATCCGTGGACGAGATAGAAATGCGTCTCTTTTCTCATCATGTCCATAGAGTTGTTGATCACGTGAGTCATCTTCTCGGCGATATCATCCCAATCCTGCTGGAGAGGGTCTTCTACGTAAACATTGACGGTCTGCACGATGGACTTGACGGAGCGTTTCTGCTGTCCGTTGGCCAATAACTGAGCATCGCCCTTGATCTCGCTTGTATTAGCTCGGCCAACGCCTTGAAAGTTTCACAAATGAACCTTGGGTCGCGGTCGTGCCGTATCGTCGTCGGCGCTCCAAACTCGGAACACATATTCCTCGAATACTTCGGCGACGTCTTGTGCCTTGGTTCTGCTCATGGCCTTGGTGATCACGTAGCCCGTAAACGAACACTGAAACAGCAGCAGCGATGTGTTCCCTTGACGAGTCTTTGGCAGGGGTGTCACAAAATCCATAGAAAGCAGCTGGAAGGGTCGCTCGGCGAGCACATTGCCCGGCAATAACTCTTTAAATGGGGTTTCTCTTTGCTGGTGCTGCAGTCTGCGCAGGCACGGACGTGCCGTGTTACCGTGGCATACAGACCGACCCAATAGTAGTCCTTCTTGACCCGATGGAACGTGCGGGTTATCTCTTGGTGTCCTCCTTCGATTGAGTCGTGGCAGCTTTGTAGTACCTCGTCGATCATAATAGTGGGTATCACCCGGCGTAGTGCGGCTCATGTTTGCCGACCTCGTCGAGCTTGCGTCTGTTGCCCACGTACTGGAGTAATCCATCTTCATTCAAAACAAAACGATCGGCGAGCTTACTCTCGTTGGCCGCTCTCTTGAAGCTCAGCGATTCAACATCTCCCCTGAGATAGGCTTTTAAATTCGCCCACCTCCGTTCTTCAACTCGTACTCGCCGTATTCGTTCTGTCTGGACTGTCGTTGGGTCCTCGCTTTCGCTGGCCTCCTTCGGGTCGGCTCTCACTGGTTCGTCGAGGGTGGTCTCACGATTACCAGTTCCTTCCCTCGCCGACCGCCTCCCTGCGGTGATATTGGACTGTCTTGATCGGTTGGTAGATCGTCGACTTCATGAACCGCCTCCTGGCTGGTTGGCCGATGCCTCGTTGAATTGGCAAGACTGGTTTCTGGTTACTGTAGTCACTTGAGGCTCTTCGGCAGTTTGATCTACTGCGTGGGGCTCAGTTTGCGGGGTTGGCTGCGTTCGTTGAGCTCGTAGGACTGTCTCGGCGAGTGCTTGTTTGTCGACATAGAGCACTTCTGGGATCTTGTTGAGCGCCTTAAGTTCGGTTTTCCTTGATTAGGGCACAACCTTGGTGACTTGGCTCTCCAATGCTTCGGTTGCCAGCGAATCGGCAGCGGCGTTGCATGCCCGGACGACATGCAGGTAGTGTGTCGAATTGAGTTGTGCTGTGAGTTCCTTGTGCTGCGTCAGTTTAAGCGTTTTGTTCTAGCACGTGATCACCCCATCGATTGCTGGATTGCAAGCCTCGAATCGCCGACGATAATTAAATCGGTCACCCCATGTTTAATCGCTGACCTGACGCCACTGTTGATGCCTGTATACTCAGCGATATTAACCGTTGTCGATGGAAGGTGCGCACTCGCAGCGACGTCCCAGGCCGGCAATTTCCACAAAATCCACGAGCAGCTGCCATGTCCACCGTGCTTTACGGTTTTCGTCGACCCATGAAAGGGTAGTACATAGCCGTCGCAGTCGCGTGAAATGCTAGCATAGAGCAGGTGCAGAGCCATTCGTACGGTCGCTGACCCTTTTGAGGGTGGAGCTAATAGCGCCACGGCTTCGTCGAGCGACACAAATAGTGTGATCGATGATTGTAGCAGTTGGGCGAACTCAATCTCTCGCTCGGGGACGCGCTTGATCTTGAGTTGCCATTGAGACAGGAACACGGCGAATTGCACCGAGCGCCCGAATAACGACTTGAACTGGAACACCCATTCTAGTGTCGAGAAACGTGTGTAGACATGTAGGATCTTTCCTGCCAATAGCGCCCACCTTGAGCACATGAAGAAGAGCTAGCACCTCCTTGTCTGCAGTATGGTAGTTAAGCTCGTTCTCCTTCAGAACCCGGCACAAAATCGTACTGGGTGGAGCACTTTGTCATGCATCTGCATGAGCGTGCTGCTCAGTGCCCATTAATTGGCGTACAGCATGATGTACACATCATTGGACCCATCAAAGTGCCACAGCATCGGTGCCTGAGCGACCTTTCGCTGTAGAGCTGTAAACGCCCCGCGGGCAACACTGAGGTCATCCCCAGGGGCAAAGTCTTCATCCTTTAGCTGGTATAGCACTGTTCCATATACAGCCAAGCCTTGTATAAAACGCCCGTAATAATTGATTGCGCCCAGGAACGATTGCATTCCCTTCTTCGATGAGGGGAGCGGGAGCTAGGCGATTGCCGCGAGCTTCTTGCTGTCCGCTCTGATACCATCGTTCGTCACTTCGTGTGAGAGGAAGTCCACTTTATGTTGCACGAATACGCTATTTGTGAAGCTGACGCGGATCCGACACTCGAAGAATCTGGCCAAGAGCCGGTCGAGCGTCTGGAGGCACTCGTCGGACGTAGCCCCACCGAAACAGATGTCGTCGACGAATGATCGCCGATCGAACTTTGATTGGTCTGGTTCGCCGACCGTGAACTGATCAGCGCTCGGGCTGTTTATCAGTTCCATTAACCGGTCGTGCTCATCGAGCGCCCGGTGATCGACTTCGTACTTGATCTGCAGTGCTGGCCGAGCCGAGGTCGGCGATCTTCGCGATATAAGCCTGAATTATTTCCGTAAAGCGAGTGCTTTAGCTTCTGCGTCCTTCACTCGCTGAGCGAATGCCTCCCAGCCTCCTTTGGGCTGAACATAGCCCTGCAGGGCGTTGTCGAGCGTACGCTGGCAGATCATGGGCGCGTTCTTCAAGTCGAACGGTATGCGCAGCCACTCAAAGTGGCCGAGTGCGCACACGAACACTGACACCCATGTAGCACGCATCGTCATCATGATCGCCCAGAAGCCGCTTGCAGCATCGAGACAACAGAACCTTAGGTAGCTTTCCATCTCTCCACCAAGGGCAGAGTAATCGCGTTCACCATCTTGTAATCAATGCACAACCGTATATCTTGTCCATTTTTCTTTAGCACAATCACAATCGGTGAGGCCCACCGGCTGCTTGTGAAGGCAATAAACTCTGCCTCCAACAAGCCTTTCAATAGCTCATACAGTTTACTCAGGTACTTGAGCGGAATTTGCCGAGCTCTCTGCTTGATGGGTGCATGGCCTCGTACGTCGATATCACACACTACACCTTAAGCTGGTGGTGGTAGCGCATTCCCGCTAGCGAGCATGATCTCTTCGTGTCGCCGCCGAGTCTCGACGAGCTTGAGCTGAGCCGTTGGGTCTAGGCTTGGATTTTTCACGTTTGGTGCATCATAGTCTAGAATCGTCGAGGCTGGAACCGTGAGGTCTGGTAGGAAGGCAAGTTCATGGGCAAAGTCTTCGAAGTGTACACCATTGTCTTCGTACTCGAATTCGCCGTCGTTTCCACCGTCCATATCTTATATTAGAGCGTCAGCCGATGTCGCGTAACGGAGGTGAAGGGCGGCGAGCGGATCATCGGTCGTCGCATCTGTGATTTCGTCGTCCATCTCCTGCTGACCAGCTACCGTGACATACACCGGCTCCGTGGCGGCCCCCATTCTGTCGATGAAGGTGCCTCGGACAAAATCGAGTCTTGCTCTCAGCCCGCGCATGCCTGCGGTTTGCCGTTGGAGCACCTCTAGTAACTGTGCAGGTCCAACTTCGTCGACCTGATCTTCTGGCTGACCCGTCGCGTTAATTCCTTCATTCGCCGACCGATTTTCGCCTAGTTCCCTTGCTCGGTGCTTATCGTGGGGGGTCTTCATGTTCTCCAGCGTCTAAAGGGCAACTTGACGCGTTGACCTCCTCTGATATGCTGCTGTCAGCTAGATTCGACGAGACTTCATCGATCACCCCGTTTTTTTGTCCCATCGTATGTGTCCGTTAGCCCGTCGAGCTGTTTCCACTATTATTCGCAGGTCGGATCGTGCGGGGCGTCCAGAGGGTGAGACCGCACGCCTCCTGGCGCGGCATACTGCCGTATATCGACAGCAGGAGGTTGCTGCGCGAGCCATTCTTCATACAGTAGCCGCTCTTTATCCGATAATTGTCCATCGGTGGCTGCCGCAAACGCCAACAATTGCCAGTCAAGTCACTGCCTCGTGTGCATCTGCACCTATCCATCGTCGAGCGGCAAGTTGTGATTGGGTACCCACCAAAAAAATAAAGTGCGCCGGACACCACACTCGGCAATCGGAGCCATATGTCACCTTGACGCGCGATGGCCGCCCCGACCGGTCAAATCGCACCGTGGGTACCAGACTATTCATTCGCCGAATCCATAAATCGTGTATGATCCAACTCGGGCAGTTTCGCTGCAATTTAAATTCGACGATCGATCCAGGTGGTACATCCAATGCGTCATTTGGGCTCCCAGGCACATGTTTCGCCGAGCTCTGTGTGTCGACCTCTCTTTGGGACTTTATCAGCGGTACCACCACCTCTTCGGGGTTTGTCATCGTCGACGGAAATGTCCAACCTCACACCGGCTGGGATCATGAAATCCATTCCTAGAATCACATCCACTCCCGCATAGTGGCATTATCCCGACTTCAAATTCGTATACCAGTTCCCAACCGAACGTTAGCTTGACTTTGGCCCGTTCTTGGGTGTAGACCTTATCCTTGGCAATCCCTTGGATGTCGATCTTCTTGCCCAGGCTCACTCTACGTTGTAGGCTTAGTTTCCGGGTAAGAGATTCGCTGACCGCACTGATATTAGCGCCAGTGTCCAGCGGAATCTTCGTCCTCCAATCGTTCACTGCTCCCATCACAAGTGCGCGCATCCGCTTGCGTCGATCGAACTTTTTCGCTGACCACCACCCTCGGTGTTCGCCTTTGAGCAGCCTCCTGGCCTCGACTCGCGCGCTCGTTCTCCGATCGCGAAACGCCGCACATGTGATCACCCCGGTTAATTCGCCGACCTCTTCACTTGGTTTCAGTATGGTCGACTCTTTAACCAGGCAACTCCCACCATCTTGTTCACATCCAAAATCTTTTGCATTAATATTCTCCTGTCATTCGCTTCGATTAACGAAGGCGAACACAAATCCGCCTCCACTGCAGGCTCAGACAACTGTGGCAGCCCGTCGATGCCCAATCCAGTTACAGTTGGCGGGCGCGTTCGTTTAAATTGCTGAGGTTGATGTGAGGCGCGGCCGATGTACCTTTTTCCACCCAGGTGCATAGCGCATCCAACCAGACTTCTAGAAGTACGGTTGTAATTCCCGAACGTAAGGACATGTGCGTTTCGACGACGAAGTGGAAGATATCGGGACTGGAATCCCAGAAGTTACTACACTTCCGCGCTCCGCTTTGCAAGGACCCAGTCTGGAAGCTGCGCCCAAGAACCCATCGTCCAGACCTGCCGTAACTAATGAAGACATTCGTAACGCTGTATTTCGGGTGATGGAGCATCCTGGGTGGAGGCCGGCCAAGACGGGTGGCCGCCCAGGATGGCAATCTCCACGTCGGGAGAATCCTGACTGGAACGAACTTTGTTCAGAATGTCCGAGAATTGCTGGAAGGATATCGTATGTGATCGGTGCAGCCGCCTAGGTCACCCAGCCTACGCATGCAAAGTTCAGCTCTGTAACTACTGCGGGAAATATCATGACAGACAATGTCAAGAGTACCAAGCAGTCGAAGCTATCAAGAATCTCGTCCGGAAAGGTGTGGTGTAGCAGGATCAGCAAAATCTGCAAGATTGCTGGATCCAACTTCCCAACTTTGCCCGAGCACCGACTAACGGAGGAAACTCAGGTAAATCAATATTATGCACTTAGACTATGGATTACTAGCAGGTTGGATTTGGCCAATATATTATCCAGATATAATACCCAACACTAGATCTCCAATAGACTACCTCCGTACACATTGGGGGCCAATATAATTCCCGATTCCAGGCGACGAGGAAGGCGCTTGCGATGTCCAAGGCAAATTCGGTTCTGATTTATAGTTATGTCCTATACCATCCTATATCCTATCACCCCATTTCATCTTGCATCCCATCTGGCTTCAAACGCTTCCTCTCCCCTTGCTAAGTTGTCCATGTCGTATACATCATGTTGTAGAGGCCCGATCCAGCCGCTAAGCTCCAGATCCACTTATTACATCCTAGATCCATCATATGAGATTTAGATCCGCCAGTCGCCTGGATCTAAATCTAGAACCTTTGGACCTTGTCTCACCACACGTCCGTATCTCGAAATCCATCTGTCCGACTTCTGGGTTTAGATCCATACAGATCCATACCCGAATCCACTGAATGTCTAGATCCAATTTCACTCGCGGATCTAGACTCCCGACCACTCGGATCCAGGAGCCGCCCTTGTCATCCGTCCTCTGCCCCTCACTTCCATGTCGGTCAGACTTGTCAGCTCCCTTCCACCTGACTGCAATCACCCCTTCGCAGTTCAGCACTTGGATCCGGGCCATCCGTCACCATTATAAACCAATGGCAGGTCCGGATCCATCAGCGCCAATCTCGGAAGTACCGTTTCTCCACAATCGCCCCCTGGCGGTTGTCGTTGCCGCGCAACGGCATCACTGCTGGCACCTCTCGTACTCATTCACGCTTGCTCTCCACAGCTACTACTCCGAGGTGTGCCAAGCCCCAGCCATGACTCGTCCTGGGACTCGCAGGCCGGCTATGGATCCTCGTCTGGTCGTCGTCATTTCCCCGCCGCGACCTCCACAGGGGGTTCCTGACCACCCCTGCCTTCGGCCACTCTTCAGGGCGCTTTCGCCACGTGGCTCGACGCCATCCGAGGACACGAGGAAGTGGCGGCCTTGCTGTTACAACAAACGCAGTACCTTCACACCGCCGAGAAGCACCTCGCTGCCTATTACGCCGATCTGGCCCGTTTGCATGCCGAAGTGTCCGACCTTCGTGGCCAGGTGGATCTAACGGGGGTCAACAACGCCCGGATCCAAGGCCTCTAGGACCAAACAGCTTACCTACTCGGTGAGATCCAAGATCTCGAACGGCGACTCACGCGCATGACTCGCGAGCGGGATCGCCTTCAAGCGAGTAACGATCACTTGGCGGCGGAGGTGGATCTGGCCTGCGCGGAGATCCTGGATCTCCAGACTGAGTATGCCGATATCGTGCGAGATTGGGAAGACTCTGAGGAGCAGCGGTGGATCCTTGGGGGTAGTCTAGATCGCGTCCCAGCCGCGCTTTAGCGGTGGGAAGAAGGACGGTCCCGAGTCCCAGATCCAGTCGTGCGTCCCCGATCCCCGAGCTTTCTCATTCAAGAACGGGACCGAGCTCTCGCTTCCGCGGCTGAAGCGGAGGCGAGGGTAGTCCAGATCCGTAGTGAATTGGAGTCCCGCCAGCAGCGTTACATGAACACTGTATCGGAGTTCAGCCGCCTTCGCGCTGTCCACAACGCCACTCTGGTGGATCTGGATCGGGAGGTGGCAGCCCGCACCTCCTCGGATCGGGTCGCCGAAGTTGCGCGTACGCAGCTATCGGAGCTCCAAGACCGAGAGGATCTCCGTCTCCGCCATGAAGCCGCTTGTCGTGAACGCGACACCGCTCGCCGTCAGTTGTCTATGGTGGCGAGCATTGTGGGTGCTTCTCCCCGAACGCGTCCGGAGAGAGAGGGTCCAGCTGCGCTACTCCGTCTGCTCCGGGAAGATCCGGCGCTTACCTCTGAGCACCCCACTCCCCGGTATCTGACCTACGGAGATCTGCTAGAAACTCCCCCGAAGAAAGTGGATCCACATAATCTTCGAGATCCCATGACTTCTGCCGCATCCAAGCGCCCTCGTGAGGACTCAAATACTCCGGATCCCAACTCCGAATCCCCCGATCTGCAACCATCACCGCATCTCTCTCACCAGGATGACCAACTCACCTTGGTGGATCCCTCTCCCGCTATCTTCATGGGACTGCATTACACCGAAACGGTTACGATTTGCGCGTCCTCTCAAAAATCCATGTAGCACAGCTCCGCAGTTCAGATCCGCTTCGTCTACCCACGATGGATCATCATACCCCCTCCAATGTACCAGAAATTCACGATAAAACCTGCCATAACGAGTTCTCCTGCCTGTTCTCATGTCAGTAATTTTCTCTACTTCGAACTCGTCTTCACCCAGATCTTGGATCCAGCTGTCTTCAGGCAATAATGATTCATCGAAATCCAATCGGCGTGTGACATCTGGGTTCAACTGGATCTGGGGCCTCTCTGGGAAATTCTTCACCAGCCTCAGCTTGGAAACATGCACAACTGGGAATAATCTGTACTGAGTGCCAGCCACTCCGATTCACACGGCGAACTCCCCCACCTTTTCCACAGCGCTAAATGGACCATGCCACATGTGGGTTAGCTTGCAAGCGTACCGCTCTTTCACCCGATCCAGATACAACCACACTCTGGATCCAACCTCGATTTGGTGGGGGCGAGCTGTCTCGTTATGTGAATCCACCCGATCCGCAATAGCGTCCCGCAATCTCCCATTGACTTGCGCCCTCGCTTGCTGGTAATGACGCTGGATCTGGTACCTCCACGTCCTTGTCCCGATCTTGGCGGCGAGTACCGCCTACCGGAATCGTGGCTTCGAGGGTGGATCTTGGGTCCCATCCATGCACTAAGTAGAACGGTGTTTCTCCCCGGATCCGATCCTGAGCTGTATTGATTGCGAAGGTGAGTCGTTCCGCATAGGCATCCCAATCCCGCTGATCCAGATCCTGGACATACATCTTGAGCGCGCGGGTGGCGGTTTGCACCATACGTTCTGCGGTTCCGTTCGCTTGAGGCCTGTACGCCATAGTCGCCCGTTGTCGCTGGCCCAGGATCCGGTTGAAGGATCTGAAAAAGTCGGCCATGAATCCAGGCCCCCGATCATGTCGGATCACTTCACTAGCGCCAAATCGCCTAAATACACACGTACGATTCAGCGATTGTATGCGCTGACCTGGATCCACTGGCCTTGGCGATTACATATTCCGAGAACAGATCCACCCAAATTAATAACTCAGTGTTACCCTTAAACGACTTGGGTAGGAATGGTATATGATCCATCGCGATAACCTGAAAGTGGTAGGTAGCTTGGATGTTGCCAGGTGACTCGCCCTGGATTGTAGGTCGGCCCTATCCAGTCTCGCAATCTACGCATTCACCAGCGTAACGTTGCACACTTCGATACAGCCCTCTCCAGTGGAAATGGCTCCGGATCCGCATGTACGTACGGCCGATCCCTTGGTGACCCCCTTCCAAACTGACGTGATAGTGGTGGAGAACGTCCTGTTGCAGGGTCTCCGGTACTACTAGTTTCATCAGTCGGTCGCGATCACTGTGGATATGCTTCGTAGGTGGACAATAATAGAGCTGGCCATTCAGGTCCACATCGTAATCCATCGAAATCTTGCTATAGGGTTTGGCCTCATCTTGCGTCAATTGCTGGATCCTGTCTGCCAGGTATGTTTTCAGTCCCGAGATCTATGATTCCTCATCCTGCGCCTGTCGGAGCCGAGAGATACGAAGATCACTCACTATTTCTTCTCCGAGGACTTCGGGGGCAGGTCTAGATCCGTCAGATCTGGGCCTACCAGGTCTGGACCCACTGGATCCGGATCCACCGAGTCTGGATCCAGCTCGGGAGCCGGTGGTGATGGGCACCACACGAGCCACAGACCCCTCTTGGATAATCTCCGGTTTCATCCCGCAATTCGTAGAGAACGGTAGCGTAGATAGCGTAATCCTCGATAAATCTGCTGTAATAGTTCAAACTGCCGAGAAACGATTGCATTGATCTGAGCGACTGGGGAAACGGCAGATCTGTCAGTGCGGCTAAGGCTTTTGGATTTGCCTCCAATCTAGAGCTCGACACTTGATGGCCTAAATATTCCACCTTGCTCTTGCCCCAAAACTTTTTTACCACGCTGATGGAGAGATTCCACCGATGGCATGCATCTAACAGGTCTTCCACCCTATCACATAAAAGGTCCCAGGACCCCGCAGTCACCAAGATGTCATCTATGTAAGATCTCTGTCCTAGCACCGATGGTTTGATTAGATCCGGTGATTCATCCTGACTTTGATCCGTGCTTACTTCATCGGATCCAGCTCCATCAAGTTTAGATCCATCTTTATTGGATCCACTGGATCCAGGTCGCGGGATCCGAGTAAACCCGTACAGTGCGCTATCCAGCATACGTTGGTAGATCTGGTGTGCGTTCTTCAACCCAAAAGGCATTCGGTTCCACTCAAACAATCCGAAGGGGGTAATAAACGCCGAGATTGCGTGAGTTCGATCTGTCATAGTCACCACCCAGAATCCACTAGCCATATCAAGTGAACAGTACCACAATACTTTGTCCAGATCCTCCAGTAGATCGTTAATCAGAGGCATCGGGTAGATCATCAGCCGAGTCAAGCTATTAACCAGTCGATAATCGATACAGAGCCGTATGTCTACGCCGTTCTTTTTTAATGATCACCACGATTGGGGATGCTCATGGAGATGTTGAGACACTGATGATCTTGGCTCCGAGCAGTCCTTTGATCAGATCCGACAACTTTTCCCTGAATTGGAGCGCCACCTTGCGTATTCCCTAGGCGATTGGATGGGCATTACCCACATCAATATCACAGACGACCCCGCGTGTGGCCGGAGGCAATTCATTGCCCTTACCGATCAGCAAATGCCGACGTCTCCAGATCCGCCGTCGGAGACGCCCTATTTCTTCAGGTGTGTTAATGTCTGGATCCCCCTCCTGGATATTTTCGATTGTCATTTCTTCCGTCGTGGATGTGACCTCCGGAAGCACTGCCATCTCAGCCGCGACGTCCTCCGCGTGCAGATCCCCGCTTTCATGGTAGCAAACCTGTTCGTCAGCCGTTGAGTCATCCGGCCCTGGATCCCAGTTGTCCGTTGGATCTGGTTCCTCTCTCGGTGTGAACTCACCACTTGTTTTTCCTGGTCATCCACTAATACTTGCAAATCCGCTGGATCCGGGGTCTGCTTCCAGCCAACAGTTGTAGGATTTGCAGGTCCGCCCCCTGTTTCTAAGAGATTACCACTTGATGAGGCAACCGCTGATACGGTTTCTTCCCCAACAACTGGATCCTGGGCTTCTTCTGGATCTTGCGTTTCTGAAGACAAGCCCAGGTCCGCCGTCGAGTTGAGTAGCGCTAGTGAATCACCTGTAGCTGGAACTGGATTCTGGTTGCCATCACCCTTCAGCTGGTCGCCCCCTGGATCTGGGCCCAGTGGCCTCTCCCCTGGCACCATATCGTCTGGGTCTGGACCAGACCTTTTTACCGGTAATTGACGGCGCGCTTCGGATACTCGGGCGGGTGTGACTATGTCCTTAGTGTTCGCTAGTCCGGTTGGGTCCAGCGACAACTTGTCCTGCCTACCCCCACTTCCAGATGGTCCGACCTCGGTGGGTGGGATGCATGCTGGATCCAGCCTTCGCAAGATGGCTCGCGGCGTCTGGTAATTGGGGCGCTCGACCATGGACTCTGGCATGTTCCTATAGGTTCTTCCATCGCGGATCCAGCGTCAGTAGTTGCTTGTAGTGCCAGATTCTGCCACTCCATATAACGCCTGGATCCCACAGACACAAATCCCTGAAGACGTGGGATCTGATCACCGGCTAGCCACATGCCTATTCTCTCATCCCGGCACAACACCATATTATTCTCGCCAACATTGGTGATCTGAAGGTACGTGGTCTTACCCGGACCGTTCACCACGGTGGGCACCCACAGATCCCCTCGAGTCACCCACAACTTGTCGTGTCCCGACCTTCGCAGGCGCACAGGAAGCTCCGCCGATTCTCCGACCGCTAATTGCAGGTGTTGATCCAGCTTCACGTGCTGGACTTTGTCATTGTAGAGCTGCCGGAGACCACTTAGATGGATCCTGATTTCATCGGGCGAGCACAGGGATCCGTCGGCCAGATCCAGGCGGATCCCAGCCGGAACCATAAAGTCCATACCCAGATAGCTTCCTGCCCTGACAAATCTCAAATGTCGAAAATATATACCAGGGATCCAGCCAGGGTGATCTTGATGCGGGTTCTTCCTTCCGTCGTATACACATTTTCTCCAATACCCACACACTCTTGGCTTTGACTCCTATCGATGTAGCACCCAACCTTACGAGCAAAGGCGGTGTCCACAATTGACACCTCGGCACCTGTATCTAGGAGTAAAATCGCTTTCTCATTGTTGATCTTGCCGTGGATCTTGGCTTGTCGGAACCATTTACCTGGAGAATGTTGCTTCCAATAGCCTCTCGACTCCCCTGGTAGCAGATCCAGGACTTCCACGCTATAGTAGGCTTCGACGCGGCTGGATCCAAGGACCTTTGTCACTACGTCGCCCACTGCTGGTTTAAACCACAGATCTGGGTCCCGCTGCTTCCAATATCCCCTTCGTCACCCTGGATCCAGATCCATCACTAGCATCTCGCTGGATCTGGGGTAGTCGTTGGCTTGACAGACACTTGAGACCACAGGAGTACGTTTTTCACACAGATCAAATGTATTATAGATCCCGCTGCTTGTTCCCTGGATCTACAGCTGGCTTGTGCGCGAATGCATAGATGCAATATCTAGAACACTCGGCTCGTACCGGATTCCCACCCGGCGAGCGTCCTAGTTTAACATCTTCTCAGCCATTGCCGGCAGCATGCCCGCGTGTTTGGCTGGATTGAACCATTGGCGGATCTGGTTATAGAACTCCTCCATGGGGCATTTACCCATGTCGTGGAGCTCACCACAGCCTCGACACACGAAGAGGCAGTGATCCGCCGGATGCCCCCTCTTTCCGCACTTTTCGCAAGTCAAACGTCTACAACATCCAAAATCCGTATGCTTCTTAGATCCACAGTGCGTACAGCGACTGCGGTCGGATCCGTCGTTCTGGATTCTGGATCTGTGGTCATAAGTCGCTCGATCGTGCTGTGGGCGGTCTGGTTGACTTCGAGCTAGGCCGTTCGGCTCTTCACCCGCACTCCATGCGTTATCTTGGTTCACAGCGGTATAAAGCCGGCGATGTTCGTCACGGTGCGAATCAGACCTATCGGATCTAGCGTCGTCGGATCCAGAGTCTGGAGCCTGGATCTGTATCGCGCGTACATGTTTAGCCGCAGCGGCTGGGGCGGGGTTAGCTGGAGCCTTCTGCCGATACTTGTTGGACCCAAACGCAGACTTCTTCTGTCGGTTCTTTGCTCGATCCAGCGCGCGAAGGACTTCTTCCAGCTCGTCAACATCGGGTAATCGTAACAGTGTCATCCGATCTGCCAGCTCTTGATCCCCTAAGGTTTCAATAAAATGATCCCACATGTTCACGCTTCTCCTTGGGTATTCCATCCTTGATCTTGAGTCGTGCACGTAAGCCAGCGACGTTGAGCCAGTGCAGGTACTCCAACGCGGATTCGTCGGATCGCTTGCGAGCGTGGTAATACTGGCGAGCCAGCGAGACCCCAAATTCACAGTACTGGATCTGGAAACTACGGAGCAAGTCGGTCCACTTGTTGCGGGTGGATCTGGGTAACTGACGGTACCAGTTCCTCGCAGCACCGGACAGCAGATCCGCAAAGGTTAGGTATTTCTCCCCATCTGACGTTTGGTCCCGTAGGAATGCTGATTTCACCTTGCCTAAACAGGCTTTCGCTCGATCCTCATCTTGATCCTTGCCTGAGAACTCCTTGAGATCCGAGATCGCTGAGATCCGAACTCTCTGGATCATGGTGGATCCCGTGTATCCAGTGGTCATAGTGGCCATCGCGGCCCGATCTGACGCCGGGAGGTCGATATCGTCTGGTTCATATTCCCAGTGTAGATCCGGGTCCGGCGATCCCGTAGACAACATCTCCACATCCTGGGACCCAGGATACTGGATCCTTGTACGTATCGGTGGAGAGGGCAGGGCTTGTTGCTCTTTCACGAATCTGCTCATGGCGGCCAGGAAGTACGTCTCTAGCCTGCCAGCCGACGTATCTGAAGCCGAGGTCGTTGGATCCATCGAAGCTATGAGTTGCCTCTTGGATCTGGGTTTTGATTTCTCTCCTTGTTGGATCTGGGATCTGGCTTGCAGCATAGCGGCTCCGGACGGTCCCAGCGACATGCGTCGTGGCTCAGAGGGTGTATCTGATCCTTCTGCGGCAGACACGTACGGCGACACTGTCCTGCATCCGGTCGAGCCGATGTGCGTGGGAAGTCCTGGGTCTGACATTGCTGAGTTTGTCTTCGGCTGGATCTCTCTTACCAGGGCCTTCAGCCTGTCGAAGAGGCCTTGTGTGGAGGATTGGATCTGATCCAGATCCAAGTCGAAGAGATCATTAGCGTCGAACCGTCCAGCTACCAGACCCGCTTCCTTCAGCAACGACATCAGGCCCTTGACAGCGTCAAATTTGCCTGTCGCCCTCTGGGGAGGGGCGAGCGGGCCTTGTAGATCCCCGATCTGCTTCAGCTCAAGCATCCGCATTACTAGGAAGCGTAGGTTTATTTATATTAGATTAAGTATACTTAACCTTGTAAGTATAGTTAACCGAAATAAAGTAGTATTAATAACCATTTTTGGTAGAATTGAGAACTGAATTTGAATGTTAACGTTGGCCTTGCCTCCTAAAACTGATATCTATAAAGAGAGGATCTACCAACGAGTGGTTGGAAGAATCTCTGTACTAATGCATGCTCCTTATTGGCAGATATCTGTTGATTTCTGCCAATAGTAGTGCTTCCTACTATGAATGGTGGCCACACTGCACGTGGCCCACCTGAATGTATCCATTAGTGCGTGTTGTACTAATGTGGAGGTTGCCCGACTGCGTATCCCCGCTTCAAAAGTAGTACGATTTTTTTACATAATATTAATGTGGACTACATCATCGTAATGTGGCTGCATAGTCGTACTTATAATGGTCTTCCATATTACAGTCCCTATTGTGCGCGCTGTTGCACGAGCTGGGCGGTATACGCTGCCCACCATAGTACGGATTAGTCTAAGCTGAAGACAGATTGGGCGCCCACAGCCTAGACACAGACGAGTACGCGATATGGCCTGCCCAACTATAGAATTAAACTTATACCGGTCCACGACCCCGCATTTGCGTACATAGAACTGATTACAATGTGATAGATAATCCGTATTATACACTGGCGCTCATAATTGGAATAGGAATCGTGTATGCAGAGATCAGGACTGCCTACCACAAAGTATACCATTACCAAGGCTGGGTCGTCGCCCGACATAGGATAACAACACTATAGGTAAGCAGATAGGAGTACATGGTACAGTATGATATACATAATATTGCATAGTACGTACCTATGCAGGACTTATGGGAGCGTATTGAACGACTATTGACGCGAGCTCACAGTATGCCATATTATGTATTCGGCGAGGAAACGTGACCATCATCGAATAATACGCCACGATGATAACTGTACGTATGGCGCGACGGGTTGGGATAGCATAGCTACGCGACAGCACGGCAGAGTCAACAGTATCGGGTTGTAGGGATGTATACGCGAGCGATTAACCCGACGATAGCAACACAAGTGTACGAGATTTAATATATTTAGACGACAGTGAACACATGGACTGTCACCACAACAACCCTACGTAGACGCTGAATAATAGGATTGTCTGGCACGACGATAATGACACAAGTATGGGTATGCTCACAGTTAGACGGACGATATTAGAGAATCGACTGCGGTCGCGTGGAATGATGTACGAGGATACATTTTGTGGCGAATGTTAGCGGTACAAGTTGTAACGCATACTCTAAACACGATAGGCACGAAGATTTAAAATGTCTGCTACCCGACAACAGACGAGAGACGGAAGACTTAATAACGACTAGATTAGCGTAACACACAGGATATTTGCGATACATGACACATAGCCGGAACAATGACATGGAATGAAGCGATCGAACTACCGACAACGACTTTCCAAGCCGGCAGACTTAAAAATCCGACATTACTAAATAAAAACACATACGGGCCTCCACTTTTTAGCGAATCAAAAAGCATTGATACACTCGGTGACAAGTTAGATCGGCCATCCACGTTGTTGGCCGTATCTCGCTCATTTTTACTAGTTAGCCGACGCTATTTAGATATGTTTGAGCCTTTATTAGTCGTAATAGGGGACTTGTGCTAACGCGCGCAATTTCACAGTCTATAATGTCTATAATGTAGCTAGCATACAAGGTGGTGGTTTTGGCACTGCGCCAGTTTAAATCGGCCACGTGAGTAATACAAAACCCAAGTATAAAAAGTGATTGTAAATTATCAAACGGTTGGTTGATCTATTGTCCTTGTGAGCGGCGGGCGGCGGCGGGCGCGTGGAGCTCATTTTGCAAGCTGGCACCAGCCAAGAAGCCCCCGCCCTCCACGGAGAAGTCGCCCACCTAGAATCCACCGCGCACGAACAAGCCCCCGCCCTCCAAGAAAAGGCCCAGGCTGTCGCAGCGTGAGCGGGGGAGGATCGAAGACCTGCACCTAGGAGGTGCCAGTGATCGCGACGTTGCTCGCGTGACCACGCGGAGCCGAGACACCGTGCACCGCGTCATCTCCCCCGCCCCGCCCAAGACGCACAAGCGCCACGGCCCCGCCCCGCTCCTGTCCGACCGCGACACCAGACTGCTCGTGCGCACGGCCGCAAAGGGCCAGTTGGCAGCCGCCAAGCACAAGGTGGAGCTCGACCTCTCCGTCTCGGTGCGCACCATTCAGCGCACCCTGCAGAGGGTGGACTGGCTGGTGTACACCAAGATGGAGAACACCTTGCCGCTCAAGCCCGAGGACATGCTGGCTCGGAAAGCCTGGGCAAGCTCCATGCTGCTCCGTAAGGACGCTGGTCCCGTCTGGGACTCCGTCATCTTCTCGGATGAGAAGAAGTGGAACCTTGACGGGCTCGACAGCTTCCAGTATTACTGGCGGGACCTGCGGAGGCCGCCACGTCAGACGAAGAGGCGGCAAGCTGGTGGCGGGTCCGTCATGGTGTGGGCAGCATTCAGCTCGCGCGGCATGTCGCCTCTGGTGGTACTGACGGGGAGGCAGAACTCGGACGACTGCGTGTACACTGTCTCCGAGTATCTCCTCCCCTTTGTTCATCTAAACTACGATGTAGACTACATCTACCAACAAGACAATGCAAGCATCCACACGTCAAAACGAACGAGGGAGTTCTTTACTGAAGAGGACATTAAGGTGCTCGACTGGCCGTCCAAGTCTCCTGATCTAAACCCTAT
>BSXT01018901.1:0-19569 GCA_030267785.1 Phytophthora fragariaefolia
GCTACTCGGCTAGAAGAGTTACGGCACCCCGGCTGACGGGCGTACCGGCTCGCTGTCCTAGCGAGACTTGTCCTTGCGCACTCGGCGAGATTGCCCTGCCCCGGGCCGACTTCCTCTTGGCGCTACCTGTCAACACCCTACAAGCTATGCCTCTCGGATGCTGACGGCAGACATAATCCAGCCCACGCAATGCCTTACCGGAGAGTGTACACTTGGTTGGGACTTGGAAGATTATGCACTGTTTAGATCTTATGTTCCTGAAGAGCGGCTAGTGCTGTTTCTACTGGATCTCAAACCGCCCCAAACTTCTCCTATGAAACTAACACCGTAATTCGCCTAGCCCCGGTATTACCGTAGCCGCTCTCACACTGAGACACCTTTCCGCTCTGAATCTGAAACACCGGGCATGTACCCATCCAGTACCGTGACCGCTCGCAACTTGAACCAGGTGATCGCTCGGAACTTGAAACAGGGACCGCTCCTGGCTACAACTGGCTAGGGTCGCCAGTAATTGGGACCCTCATTCACAGCGACCACAAAATCGGTGTGGCGCTACAGCACACTTCGCTATATCGGATCGATTGGTTGGTCCGGCGTCGTTTACGCTTTCGCATGGCGAAGATGATCGCCGATGGTCAGTGGCAGTCCCGTTCTTCGATCGGCACATGCTGGCCCCGCCGGTCATCCTAGAAGTGGCCATACCGAAGATACAGAAGTCCTATCCGTCGCAGCCGATAGAGCCTCGAAGTGTCCTCGGCCGCGTTAGCGCCGGTCAGCTCCGTGGGCCCGCTCAAAAGCGGCCACGTGGTCGACGCAGTCGTCTTCGAGGCGAGCCCCTCGCCCCCATGAGCTCTCGCTATCAGGGTAGCCACGCCACTTCACCGAATACTGGTAACTATCAATACGCCCGCGGTGCTTCAGTATCTTCTTGACATGAAAGTAGGGGGCACCCCCAGTACCAAGAAGGGGAGGCAGAGCTCATTCTCGGAGGATAAGACGATCGAGACACTCTGCGTCGCTGGACAGGCTCGCGTCGCGACGACCTACCTGCGTCAAGTCCGGGGGGTCCGTGTGGACTTCTGTCGGCCGTGGAGAGCTGCCAGCGACTTCTGGATACCCAGCGGGGGGGGGCTTGGTTACGCTACGCAGTCGTCTTCAGACCGTCGAGTCCCTCGCCGAGGCTGGTCGAGATATCCCTGAGGACTTACGTAGTCTGCGGCACCGTGTGCAGAGCTTGTCTGAGCAGGTGGATCACCTTGGTCGCGAACTGGATCGGGTGGGCTGCCGACTGTCACAATACGAGGGGACCGTCGGGGAGGTGCGGCGCACCTTGTCTGAACATCTCGGTTGGAATCGGACGCTCTACTTGCGGGTGGGGACCTTGGAGGATTGCGACGCACACCGCCAAGCGTATCTTGCTGCGCCCTCAACCCCAGTCCAGGCTCTTGCAAAGGCGAAATTGCTGGAAGTGATAGCGAATGCCCTCCGTCAGTACTCGGCGGGTCAGAACCCGAGGCGTCGATCGCCGCTGCCGGATGGTAGGGCTTAAGCAGCCCAACGTAGAATGTCGGATGCGTGCCCATGGCTGATGGCAAATCCAGCGTATACGCATGGCCATGGCCTCCAATCACCGTAAACGGTCCGATAAAGCGGGGACGCAGCTTGTCCTGCCTACAGACACCGCAGAAACAGGCAGGTTCTTGGCATTTAATAAGACTTGGTCTCCCACTTTAAAGACATGCGTGTTTGCTCGCCCATGGCGATCACCGTTCTCCTTTTGTCTGTCTTGAGCCGCAGCCATGGCGTCCAGAACGCGCTGTCGGACAGCCTCACCAGTCTCCATGAACGAAAGAAGGTCCGTTTGACGGACGGTCGTAGGCCTTTGAGGCCCCTAGCGTCTTCGGCGCCAGCCGCTCCCGCATCCAAATCTGAAGCCGGCAGCAACGACAGTGGGGGGCGCGGGTGCCGCAGTCCGTTCACGTTGAACGGAGTAAAGCCCTTTGATGAATACACCGCATTGTTGAGCGCAAATTCCACCTGGGGAAGAACCGTACTCCACGTTTGGTGTTCTGCCGCGCAGACGCTACGAAGGACGTCTTCCAGAGCGCGGTTCACCAGCTGAATTTGACCGTCGGTCTGAGGATAATCCGCCGTGGACTTATCCAACAGCGTGCCTAGAAGGAGGAAAAGATGCTGCCAGAAGTGGGATAAAAATCTGGGGCCTCGGTCAGTCACAAAAGCCTCGGGGAGACCATGGTGACGGAATACGTTGTCAACAAAAGTTGTGCCGCCTGAGGCGCTGTGACGCTCTTCCGCACGGCGGTCAGACGCACCATCTTGCTGAGGCGACACATAACAACAAATATGCGACTGTGGCCACGCGAGTCAGCGGAAAGCTCGAAGATGAAGTCCATGCTCACAGAGCGCCAACAATCTGTCGAAACCGGCAAGCCCGCCAACGGCGCTAACACTGACGGCGCAGGCTTAACGCGTTGGCACGTCTTGCATGTCTGGACGTACGAGCGGGCCCATTCATACCTGTGGGTCCACCTAAAGCTTCTAGCTATCGACGTATACGTCTTCTCACGCCCGAGGTGGCCGCTAAGCGGTGAATCATGAGCCCCATAGAGGGCCCGGTGACGCAGATCTGCGTCGTTCGGCACGACAATCCGAGGTTTCTCATCGCGATCGACCAGATCGTAGTGCAATCCCTCTACTACAGAGTAGCGATGTAGGCGAGCTCGCTACCGAGCGGTCAGATCCGTGCCCCTTTCGGTGGTCGCCAGAGCGGACAGCAGACCTGCGCGGTCTTCGCCAGTGGCTTATCCCTCTCGGATCTGCTGATTGAGCGGTGACTCGAGACAAGCCAAATGTGCCAGGTCGTAGTCTGGGCGTCGGGGGAGCGCGTCCACGAGGACATTTTGCTTCCCAAGCTTGAGGTCGACAGTGAAATTGTACTCGGTCAAAACGGAGAGCCACCGTGCCATGCGCTGAGATAGATGGGGAGACGTAGTCGCCGTCCTCAACGAGGCATGATCCGTGTAAACCACGAAGGGTTTTCGACCTAACAGGTGCGCCCGACACTTGACCAAAGCGTACTTCATAGCTAAGTGTTCCTTGTCGTGAACGGGGTAGTTCTTCTCCGCTGCCATTATTTGACGCGACTGAAAGGGGATAACCCATTCCCGGCCCTCGGCATCCACCTGCAACAGGGCACAACCAATGGCAAAGTCTAATACATCGTATACCACAATAAAGGGGCGATCATCATCCGGCAAAGCCAGTATCTGTGCGCTTTGCAACCTGAGCTTGATGGGTTCAAAAGTCTGCTGAGCCTCGGCGATCGAGGACCATAACTCGTCCTTCTTGAGAGGATTAGTCAGCGGGCGAGCCATCTCGGCGTAGTTGGCACTGTAGTTGTGCGAATAGTTGGCTTGATCGAGCCACTTGCGCAAATCCTTCTGCGATGCGGGTAGAGACCACTGGGCTATGGCGCTCATCTTTTCCAGGTCCGCGCGGACATCATCCTTACCGAGGAAACAAACCAAGAAGGGAATGTATTCACTACCAAAGATGCATTTGTTGGTGTCCGCATACACGAGATTCTCGCGCGTGCACATCAGAACCTCGCGCAGGTGATCCAGATGACCCATGAGGGATTTCTTCTCGTCGGATGCACGGCTGTGTACGAAGATGTCGTCGCAATGTTCGAAGTGCCGCATCGGCCTCAAGAGCTGTGTGACCAGCCTTTTGAAAGTTACTGGTGCATTCGATAGCACTGTCACTGAGGGTCATTTCGAACATAATGCCGAGAAACCCCATGAGCTCCTCCATACTGAACGGCGTGGTGATTCGAATCTCCTTGGTAGCCGCATATCGATTTGACTCACGAACAACTTGTTTCCAAAAGTGGACTGAAAGGCAGGCAAAGAGGCTGAAAGAGCAAAACCACTACTGTATTCGGGTACCAATCGAGTCGTAGTGCTGTCATCTGTGTGCGCGTACAAGTCACTGGGGGCTTCCATTTCCAGTTCATGTTCGAAACGCATACTCTTAACCGCTTTGACCCCTGCCAGACTTGCTGGTAAATACATGTTCGGAATCGTATCGCTCGTAGCCTTCTTCATCAGATGCAATTTCGAGCTCGTCGAGGGACAAACCCAGATTCAACTCCCCTCCCACTATAGTGTCAGTCAAGCCGGGCTAAGCTGGTTTATCGGAAAAGCGCATACGAGTTTGGTAACTATCGATACTTCGTTGTGCAGTCGCTATTGTGACCACTTCTACAGCATTTTGAAACAGGGTATCTAGCCACATAATTTATAGAATCGCCCCATTATTTGGTTTCATAACACGACGACATATTCGGACGGTGGTGCCTACACATCAGTAAAAACAATGTATCCAGGATTCTTTGGATGGCGAAAACGCCACCATCTTCTTCAGCAAGAGGCTTTCGATACTTGAAGTGAGTGGGTAGGATAGCGAGGTGTAGTACTAATTTCGGCTCTAGTCGATATTGTTGGTGACGCGATTACAGCGCCACCATTACCCTGATCATCGCCGGCGTCACGAACACGGCCGGAACCACCCACAAAGCCACCATCGCCATCAGCACCAGCTGCCTGAACGCCAGCGCCTCGATCGTCACGACCCGGTCCGACGCGCTGCTGCCCTGCTGCGGAACCGGCGCCGCGAACACGGCCGGAACTAACGACAACGCCACCATTACCATCAGCTGCAGCAAAAGCGATTACATGTTCCACAAAGTGACGCAAAACTGTTTCTTCGCCAAGCAGGAGGTCGTGACAACTGCGTCCATTAGTTGCACAACCTGAGAGAACATATCGATATCTGTTGTCGACGCTGCGTGGTGGCTTAAACGTTCGCCCAGCCGCCTTCAGCTCTCTCCACACACCATGGAAGTCTAACGTTGATGCCAAATGGATAGCATGGTTAATTTGAGCTTGGGCGCTTTGTCGTGCTCGGCATTGTTTGCGCGCAATGGCATCCTGTGATTCTTCCACAGCGCGCTTTCAAGGCATGTCGGGCGGGTGCCAGGGGGTCAGGAAATTGACGGCTACCGTTGCTGTCGTACATGATATTAAGGCTTGAGGTTCGTAAATGACACGTTTTTACTTGACCCTAATAAATCGTATGTATTTTATTTCAGCGTGAATATATTTCTACGAGTCGATCTGCAATTAACTCCAAACTGATCGATGAGAACAAAGCATACAGATGAGGGCGTGAATAAGGAACGCCTGATATATAACAAATCTCAAGTGGTATGAAACGATTAGAGAGCATAAATTGATGTTGGATAGGAAACTACTCGATTGAGTTAATTATGTCGCCAATTTGAGTCCGATCTTCGCATATTCGCGTGAAGCGAGGTCGCTCAGATACTGGAATGTGGAGGGCTTCCGACCGAGAATCAGCAGCATCCGCCCGGAAATGGGTACGTGCTCTTGCTCAGCGTACAGCACCATGTTGACGAGACACGAGTCCAGTACCACCATGGAGGCGCGAGGCATCGTCTTGCGGCAGCGAAGCGATTAGCTTGAGAGAGCTCTCCTTGTCGTGGATCCTCTTCACTGATGACTTTCCCGGCGCTTTTTTCAGATTGAACTTCTCCCGAGATCATTTTCCTAGCACGGCAATGCTCCACTAAGGCTCCCGGGTGTGGATTGCACGGAGTTGGAGCCTCTTGTGCGTGCTCCTGAATTTCCCGTCCCGATTCAACCCCCTGGCCAATGACAGCAGTCACTATTCAGGGGGACTGGACTATGACAGTACTTCAAGCCTTCGCCTCTACAATTACATAGTATTGAATTTTGTAAGTTATAGGATGACACCCGTTCCTTATTCACGCCCTCATCTGTACTTAGAACGACACACATGCTCGGTTCATACGAGAAAAATGTCAAAACACAGGAAAAAAGCTGACTAGCACAGAAAAATATGTCGTAGCACAAGCACAGAGACAGTCACTAAGATGGTGAAAACCATAGACAGGCACGACGGTGGAGATGCAGGCAGGAGGATAGACAGGCAGGAACGTAATGATTACATAATAAACTTCAGGCAGCATACCTTCCATGAACTCAATAACATACGATAAATAATAAATTATGTCTCAGTTACAAATGAATCCGACATATGTATGCATTTAGATTCATCAATATGGATAGCGGTTTGCAGTTGAGCTAACTGCCACTCGAAAAAATGCCAACCAGCTCCCAACTGTTCGTCTGTAACCGCTGCTCTAGCGAATTTCGCTCGAAGCCGAACCTCCAGTTTCATCAAACTCGGCGAGTTTGTCGAGAAACTCGAAACCCAAAAATTCGAGAAAAGCGCCTCAACGACTCTAAATCAAAGAAACAGAAGGCAAACACCGAACGAAAGCGTATCAAATACGCCTTGAAGCGTGTCAAGTGCGTGATTTGTACTGATTTTGCCTCTAGGGTTGTGAGATCAAGCAACTGTGAGCATGTGCTACATCAGCGATGCTTCAAGTCGTGGAAGCAATCGTATCAAGAAGGGATGCATCGGGATTACGGTCCACGAGAGGGACCGCCTCCATGTCCGTTCTGTAGACAACCATTTGAAATAACAACATGATTAAAGTTTGTGTTGCTTTGGGCGAGTTAAAATCCTCTAGTTTTGCGCAAATTATCCCCCACTTCTGCGCAAATTCGTCTGCAGGTCATATCACTCACGCATAAGGGCATGACCGACACGAGACGGACGGCCTGGTGCTTGAAGTGCTAGTCGATGAGACCTTGCCGTTCGTCGACTCACAAAGCTGTCGTCCTCAAAACCCAGAGGGAGTTTACGTGACCAAAGTGCGAAGATGAGGTGAACACACTCACCATACTTAAAGAAAAATCGACACGGGCACGTTTTGGCAGTGAGGTGTACTTGCCATCCAGTTGCCGGCTGCCCATCAATCTCCATGCGAGCTGTATGATAGCCAAGCTGAGCGACAACAGCGACAGCTTCAACTGTTTGCCCGCGCGATGGTATCATAACACGTGGTGGTTGGTCGGCACGGACGTTTACCACGTCAACCGGATCAGAACCAACGAGAAATGAAATGCTAGCTCGGCCCTGAGGGACTTCAACAAGCAATCCTTTCCGTCGCATCTCAGTTGTTCGAGTCTTAAAGCGAGAATTCCCACCGCCCGTATCATTGAACGCCTTACTTGTCACCGAATGACTCTTGCGGCAATCAATTAAACGCTGGAAAAGCATACCCATCTTGAGTCTTCGCCGTTGCGTATAGCGTTGCTTGATAACTCTGTTAAATTGCTCCACTGGATTGTTCGTCTTAGCAAAACCAATTGGCGACCGAAAGCATTGTCATGCAGAAAACTTCCCGGTTAGCCATTGCGCTTTGAAATACGCGGTGAAGTATTCTAATCCACTGGTAAGCCCCCAGCGCGTTAATGTGACAAGTTTACGCACCTTAAATTCGTCATTTGAACAACTGAAATGAAGGTCATACACATCAGCGGTGACCAACAAAGCCAAATCACTGGGAAGACGACGTGTTTTCTCCACTAGCTTTACCTCAACGTGAAAGAAACACATCAGATAGCGAAAAGGGCTATCGCACCCGAAAACATCTGCAAGCGCGTTGAACTGGGCATGATCCGCATCGCCCATGACGTACGCAACTTGGAGTGCGCTTCCAGTCACCCGGTAATAAATCCATCGTAAGGCCGAAAAAACCTCATGAAATTGAGTTTCCGTCTGGTGTGATGTCACGAATAGTGCAAGAAGGTGAAAAGTGCGGGCTCTATCTGACAGCCCCACCACAACGATCGGATACTCAAGATTGTTCAGCTTGTACGTACCGTCGACGTGCATGACAAACGTTTTCGGGTCACGCGAGACTTGCAACAAAAGATTCTTGGTCGTAATTCCCACCAGAAACGGATCGCTGTCGCTTTCTGTCCCAACAGCTGCATTTCCGTATGTGTCATACTTCCACGCGAAAGTGAAGGGTTCGTGGTTATCCTCCTTGCCTGAGAATAGTATCTCCCCGATCATCTTCTTGATCGCAAGCCTTGCATCAGTTCCTCCCATGTGACGCCGCCGGTAATTGCCCACGAAGTTCTGGATTTTCTTGAGATCAGGTAGTTCATCTTCAGAGCGACCAAACTCTCTACACATTGCGGCAAGAATTCGCTTCGGAGGAAGGTCATCTTGAGCCCGTGCGGCAGCAAAAGCTTCAATTCAGGCGTAAATTCAGCAAGTCGAGGGATATTTGCTGTAGCAACATGCTCACCCAACTCCCAGATGCAAGTTTCCCCGCCTAAAAGGCACTTGTGCACCTTGGCTTCCCAAGGGCATGCCGCGTAGGATACAGCATGACCACACTGCTCACACGAGCACCGAAACCGTTGGTAACGCATCGAGTGAACCACGGGATTACTGCACACAGTGCACGGTCCCATTTGGCTTTTCGTGATCTTGAATGCCTTGAAGGTCTGGATGACCCAGTTAGCATCCTCCGGGCTCAAGCCCATGCCCACAGTCTTCCAAGCTTTCAATTTAGGCATCGCTGTTGCTTGAATCGGTTGGTCTTGGTGTCGTTCGGCTCCAATTTAATGGTGGCCAGTACGCCTCCTTTTCATTAAACACAGCGTTGTTATAGGCAGAAATTACGAGATATAAACGCTTGTAATTGGATTATATTACTATCCTGTGCTAGCCCGTGATTTTATGTGCTCTGAAGAGATTTGTTGTGCTGACCCTGCTTTTTCTGTGCTGGCCCTGTTTTTTCTGTGCTGACCCCGTGTTTTTGCTGCTGGTCAGCCATTGTTGTGCTGGTCAGCTTTTTTTGTGTTTTGACAGCATCGTCCGGTTCATACTTGTGTCCGAATCAGGTCGGGTGAGTGAGACTCACCATGGGATCGTAGATAATGGTATGGAATGGGACATTTGACAATGGGCATTCATCAGTTTTCTTTACTTTGATTGGCTGATATTGACCAATCAGTGTAGCGCAGTATTTCTTACCAATCAGCGATGGGGAACACTGCGTCAAAATGAAGCGTTCTACAAGCAACCAGCCGTAAAATGGAACAGTAAGTGTCACATCGTCAAGGTCCATACTTTTTTACTGTGCTCGTCACCTCGTTAAAACGCGGCATTTTGCCGCGTCCTACAACACCTTTGAATTTCCATCAAGATGGTTGTTTATAAAAGGGCGCTTTTGGTACCTGTGGGGGAAGTATTTTCTCCTGACTTTTACTGAAGCGAGTCACGAAAGGGCTAAAATATTACCACTGTAGTACCTAACTCTAATTTGAGTTTTCGGGGACCACACATTTTACGTGCAGAGGTAGAAGGTGTTACGCAGGGCCGAAGTATCAACAGCTCGACAACTCTTGCATATTTAAGCCGCCGCCGCCGCGCGCATCAAAATCTCAACCATCTCTGGGCGGTCTCCAACAAGGGTAACCGCATCCTTGACGGGAGCCTAGTTCACCAAACACATCGTACATTAGACCAGGAATCTTCCTCGTTTTTTTTGCAGTTAGTAGCTGTTTGGTTACGAACCCAGATGCGATAGCGCATGCTCTCCGCCCACTGATCATACGTCGTGACGCTATCCATTTTGTAGGCGTGGTAAACGTACTTCTTCAGCTCAGTCTTCTTCGTCTTCTTATTCACTCCCATCACCTGGAACTTGAACATGCCCAGAGCTTTTCTGAAAACAGCATTAACCTGAAAAGAAGCAATCAGTCCTCATTCAGATTTTTACAAGAATGAACGCGAAAAATAATTACGTACACCTCCTTCTTCCATGACCTCCCGCCACGTTGCCTTGTGCACAGTCTCACCCATATCCCAGCCTCCCTTGGGGAGCAACCAATCACTCTTATTCGGATTCGAGCTGGAAATAAGAAGAACTTCAAGCCCACCCCCCTTGGCAGGTCGTGTCACGACAGCGCACGTCAACAAGCGGCTGCCATCTTCTGCGAAACGCTGCTGGCTTCGGCCCACGTGTGACGTTAAAATGGGTGCTGTTTTCATTCCAGGGAACGGCTCCATATCTCTACGCATTCCATCCTCGGTCTTCTTGGTCATTTTTGCAAGCACAGCTTGATTATTAAACCTTTGTTGTTCAATCTTCAACAATTGAGCCTTTGTCGAGTCACTCAAGCGCTCGGGATACTGCGCCATTGCAGCTTTAACTTTGGCTACGGCGTCGTCCGCTTTTTCCAGCGTAGCACCGGTCAAGCCCTTCACGTGCGTGAAAGGTTTGTGCACGACAATCGCAAGCTTATCGTCTACTTTGTTGATGACATCATTGACCATGTCCGCAACTGTTCTCTCTTCATCAGTGGTATCAAATACGCGCAGAGACCGCACAAGCTGGTGGCCACCAGCCAGAGCACGCGTCCAAGCGTCAACGTCAGCATTGAGATCTGCGATACCAGTATTGCCTGAAATAGCCGTAACAAAGATACTCGAGGCGAGCACTCCCAAAAGCGAAAGGAAACGCATGACTGCTTTCGAACAAGCGCACTGGGGCCAGAGGAAATTGAAAAATGAAATTTTGGCGCCTATCGGTCGATATCACATATCTAGATGGGCTTCGCGGTGCATGTATCGTCAGGCTTAGACACACGATTGCCTATCAGCAGGCTGAATCATATCAACCAGCAAACAAGATCGGAGATCGAGAGCAACCATCGCATATCTGCCACATGTTTACATGTAATACTTGGGTGTGCGCCGTTTCTCCTACTGTAACTATCCTTCTCCCGATCGCAGATGGTCGTTGTCGTTTGCGGAATAAACAACCGCACTCCTGTATGAATATTTTACAGGTTGTTATAAAGTATGTTCTATGTCACTTTACAAATGCAAAATGTACGTGTTAAAAAAAATGATTTTTAGGAAAGAAACGGATACGTACAATGAAGCAATTTAGGGATCTTAATTAACGCAATCTGTCATT
Organism: Phytophthora fragariaefolia; assembly: GCA_030267785.1. Taxonomy (NCBI): domain Eukaryota; phylum Oomycota; class Peronosporomycetes; order Peronosporales; family Peronosporaceae; genus Phytophthora; species Phytophthora fragariaefolia. The sequence goes on from BSXT01018901.1 coordinate 10,982, forward strand.
ATAATCTTCTAGGTTACAGGTAAGCGAACATGCTATTCTAGCCTACCAAGTCAGCGACTGGATGGCCATTGTCTTCTTCGTGGCGCTGAGCTTGACGTCGGCACCAGCAGGTAGCTCCTGCTTGAAGCTGGAGCCCACACGACCCCCTGGACGCTATGCAAAACGTAACTGTGTGGATGCAGCTGTTTGCTTGCGCTGCAACATAAAGTAACGGGAAGCTGGGTGCGCTCATTAGTACTTCGAAGAACGAGTGATGCTGCTTCAGCGTTGGCTAGCAGCTTAAACAAAAGGTGAAACCTAGCTTGTGTCTAAGTGCATTCATGTTACCTGTTTAAATTATAATTCGCGCAGAGTTTCGAGGTTTGCACCATACAAACTCGTATTGATATAATGTGACTACGAGATTTTCTAAACAAGAAGTACCGATTTGCTCATCTACCCACCGTAGACGCGCTCGTCCACGGGCCAGTGCTCCGATAAACCACCGTATTGCCCGGTGAATCGCTCAGCACGTCCGTTTCTCCACCAAGTTCTAAGACTCAGACGTGCGCTGTGGCAGCGCCACGTCGGCTATCTTCACGACGCAAATGCCACCTGCGACCGAAGCCTGCCCACTCACAGCATCTAATGGCGGTTGTGCCTTTACAACAGGTACTTATTGTGGGACACATGAGCAAATCGATACAAATACATGTACTGTATTGTACATTTCACGCAATTTGGCTCCGAATGCTTTGTTTTCAACGATTAAGCGCACGGACTTGCGCAAATAAGCTGGTAGCGAATAACAGTTTTGACAGGCTTAGCGAGCCTGTTGCATGTATCACAATCTATGTGACAACTGAAACGAATGGCGGGTGGCGAACCGTCATTCGCTCTCTGTATTCGCCACTAGGTGACAAAGCCAGATATGGCAAAGCAGCGAGTCTTGTTGTTTTGTCATATCTAACTTGGTCTTTTACGAAGTCGAGGTCGTCGCCTTCATGTAAATTCCAACGTTTTCGGTCCAAAGTACTGCACTGCAGTCTTGCCAACAAATTGGCGCTTTCTCTCTTTTAAATCCCATACCATTCACCGATCGAAAAAGAAAGTTCATGCGAGCCCTTGTGATTAACACTGCATTAGGTCAGCGACTGGGGGACTTCAGAAATGTCGTAAAGACGTTTGGGTTGTGTTTTTGCGGGCGATCGTTAGGTCGCCTATCCCTGGAATTTGCGAGCATGTTTTACGAGCGCTGGTGCAAAAGGGCCTTCAGAAATTAGCGCAAAATCACTGGCGCTCGAGCGGCTTTGAGTTGGTGACGGTTTAGTTTCTTGATGCACGTGAAGGCTGCAGGTGTTGCGTACAGAGCTCACTGCTGTAGCAGTCGTCGCTGCAGGCAGTTCCTGGTTTTGCTTATTCGATCACGTATCAGTGAACGTCACTACCTAACGGTTGCTAGTCTACAAGACCCGCAACACTCTGCTTGGCAACAGATCTACGATACCAGGTGCTATACAAGTTTTCTATCGACTGTATCACTTCCTCATTTTCTGAAGTCCCCCATTGTCGATGTTTTACTAGCTTCATTTTCAAGATGCTTCCGCTTTATTGACCTATCGTACTCCATTTGTAGATAGTTCCACTGAATACTGCCAAAAGGTAACAACTTCTCAGTGAGCTCGAGCATTCGGAGAGTCTCCGGTAACGACGAACCTCTGCATAGTTATCGAAAGGGAAAATTCTAAGTGTGTGGCACTACAGAAATGAATGGGGTGCAGGGCATTTGCGTTTAAGTGGTCACAAATTGTTGAGACCGTTTTGCGGTCTCCACAAAATGCGAGAGGCATTTACGTCACCTACCCCTAGGAATTGCCAGTCCAAAATATTCGCTTGGAATTGTATGTGGCAACAGACACTCCACCAAGAACTGCGTAGTACATGTACTAGCAGGCGAATATCTCCCATCACAGCTGTCTCGCTTTGAAGATTCAGGGCATTGCTGCGCAGCGTTCATTTGAGTCATTATCACTATGCATACTACATGTACGTACATAGTACTGGGAATGCATGATGTGTTCAAAGATCATAGGCTTATCGTTGGGTTGACACCACCAGACTGCACCACCAATCCGCTCAAGAAGCCCACTACCTTTCGCTACCTTCGAATGCAGCGTTGCTGTAGCGCATACATATAAGCGTTAATAACCTAAATGTGAAATAACTTCATTACAGCCCCAGTTATCATCTTCCCAGCTTCTACTTCCCATGACCCCAACCATCGATTCTTGATTACAAGCTACAGTATGCAAAAGTCCCCGCCAGATTCTCCCCTGCGATCAACTACTGTATGTACCTCGCAGAGATTGTACGTCGGTGCTCAAGCTTTGCAGTTTTTAATAAATACCGGTACTATTTATTTTCTCTTGTAAATCTGACATGGACTTCTGTATCGCGATTACGCGTCACTCACACAGCTGTTGCGAATGCTTTGATGACGCTTTCATGTATATTACTGTATTAGTGTCGGTCGCTCATGTCGGTCAGCACAATCGAGGCGTTGATGTTGAAGTCGCTCTTTGTAATGCTGGCTCTGGCAGCGCAAGAAAGAGTGGGTGCCAACAAGGTCGGGTAACTGTCGCCACAGAGCTCGTCCGTTGGCGGTATCCGAGCTGTGACGTCTTGGAGCCTTGTGTCTTTGGAATCAAGTGGCAAAATGCGTGGTACAATATGCTGGTGCGGATGACTATGGATGAGTAGACCTTTAGGTCGAATATTTCTCCTATCCGATCCGCTCTTCTGGAATGGAAGATGTAGAGTCGGATGGGTTAGGGAACATACCACCTGCAGACTTTACGCGGTCGGGTTAATGCCACTGTAGCAGCCCGCTACGTGCGCCGCAACACCCCATATCGTTTGGTCTTCCGCAGCATTTGCAGCACTTGTAATGGTAACAACTGACACCACCAAGTCAGCAAACCACCCAACTGCATCTTCAAGAGCTGTTTCAGGACAGTGCGATGCATACTCAAGTCCGAAACCTGTATACACTGGATGTCCGTAAAGCTGTAATGGACTGAAGCAGTATTGTGCTAGGTCGCTAGGGAACTAAATTGCTATAATGTACCTCACTTCAAAACAAAGCAGTACTGTGTGTGGTAGGTCGTTAGGGAACTAAATGGCTGTAATGTACCTCACTTCAAAATAAAGCAGTACTGTGTATTCAATGAATGTGTTCAGGCCATCAATATGAAGTTGCGACTGTGTAATGCGTGGCAGCCCAGTATTTCACGAAAATCATCGTCAGTAACGCCTTCACATTGCCCGACAAATTGGCTGCTTGTAGTAAATCGTCAAACTTTTCATAGGTAATATCCCTGTGAAAGCCAGGGAGCACCTTTGTCATATGCGGCTCGACATAGCCGAAGAGGTTCTTGATGACCTTGAATTTGCGGACGCCCTGCAGAATCGGCCCTACATCATCGATCGATTTAGCAAATTGAAGCTTGGCCATAATTTTGGCAGTCTGAAACATTCTCTCTTCCTTGTCTTCATCGACGCCAGTGCTCTCCTCGATGGTCTCCTTGTGCGCTCTGAGGAATCGCTGCCCGTCCCCAAACCTCTCGCGAGCACCAGCTAGATCCACAGCTTGTGCTACGGTCGCCTGTACGTGCATGACCAACTGCCGCGGTAGCATCGAGGGTCGCGACGACATAGGCAGTCGCGACGAGTAGAACGTGGTTGAGGCGCATGTTTGCAGGTTGCTATTGCGGGAAGCGAGGGCGGTGGATCGGGGCTTTGGCTTTTGTCTTTGGAAGCGAGTTGAAAAGTGCGTGGTATCTGGGTGGCTAGGGATGCGTGCAGACGTTTTTCGTCTGTATATGCGAGGAGGCACTTGAGGTTGAATACAGTAATACTGATCATACTGTACTGTGCATACATGTACTGCAGGCACTTGAGGTTGATTACACTCATACGGTACCACAGTCACTACATGTATGTAAGACAGCTCAGGTACAGGGTGTAGGATCTGCAATAAATTGGTATAACTGCGTAGTAAATGTACTAGGACGCGAATATCTCCCATCACAGCTGTCTCGCTTTGGGGATTCAGTGCATTGCGCAGCGTTCATTTGGGTCATTATCATTATTCATACTACATGTACGTACACACCGGTACTACTGGGAATACATGGAGTGTTTATAGATTTGTTACACGTCTTGTGTACCCTGCGCACCAGGTGGTCGATGCTCAGCTGTGTGAGTCTACCTCGTAGCTCCTTCAATACGTAGATGGCTTCAGGAGACCTAGTGTAGCCCCCTGCGCTGGTGTTTGCCTACCCTGGCAAGCCCCTACTTATTACTTTCATTCTGAGTTCACGGTGCTCGCTCGACCCACTGAGTCTCCGTCGGCCTCGTAGCATGTTGGCGCCTTGCCTCCTGATACCCCGGGCGGTCCTAGCTCCGATCCCAACTCCTCAGTACGTCCCGCGGTTTTCCCGCCCCGCTCAACCCCGCTCCTATTTAACCCTTAGCCGGCGCCACTCGCTGGTGTCGCCCTGCCCGTTATCGTGCCTCCACGCTCCCGCTTTCCAGTGGTGTGCTCCGGACACGGTCGTGCTTGCCGCAGCCGCCTGAGGCTACCCTGGTGAATTCTGAACTGGACTCTACAGATCCCGGTCGGCTGCCACCCTCTCGTTCGGCTCCCTTCCGACGACCCGACGTGTGCTATCCAACGCCAATATCTTTCCACGTTTGACGGGCCCTCGGTGGGCAGTCGCGAGCGGACCGCGTCCGCATCCCCCAGCAGCTGTCTTCACTTCGTCTGACACCGTTGACTGGGTACGCTGCTGTGCCTTCTGTCTTGAGCGCCACTTATTACACGTCTTCCTCACACTAAAGGTCTTCCACGACCTCTCCGGCGTCAAAGCGCTCATCGTACTCAGCGACGGAGACCCATCACTGCCGGTCGGCCCCGGTTCGGGTCGCTGCGGCGTTGGCTGCAACACCACGTATTGGCCTACCTTGTTCCGTCGCTTCCATCGTCGGAGCTCCACCAACAGCTCACTCCCGTCAACCCATGGCCGAATTCTCGTAACTGGCGCTGTACGTCGCCCTCCACCTCTTGCTCCTACTGTAGAACGTCTTGGCGCCGCCGCTGAGCATATAGCAGCTACTACCATGCCCCATTCGGCCTGAATTTTCGTCTTCCAGTTCAACGCTGAGGCCCTACGCGGTCTGCTGCAACCAGGCCGTCGGGGACTTGTAACCCGCCAAGAACGAGGCGGGGGCCACGATCTCCTGCGGTCAGCCGGTCGACGCAGTAAATAATTATCGTAGCCGACAGCCGCTCGCACCCGGAGTGACCCCATCCAAGGGTGCACAATCTTCGTGGCCTTCGTCCCACGCGGCGTATTGTACAACCAGACCCGGTCACCAACCTGCCACTCTCGGTTGCCACGCGCTTGTCCGTTATAATACTTAGCTTGTCGCGCCTGATCCCGTGCCTAAGCTACTTCAGCTCACTCTCGGCTTCTCGTCATTGCCGTGATCAATTCGTTGCTGTACATCGCTAGGTCGCCAACCTCAGCCACCTTCATGCGCCTTAACAATTTACTGGGCGCCTTCAACTTTTGCCCCACCATGAGTTCTTTGGGTGTCAACATTCCGGTCGAGTGCCGAGCGGAGTTGTAGGCATACACCACGAACTTGACCCTTAGCTCCCAGCCATGCTATCCCTCTTCAGACATATACATTGCCACGCAATCATTCCATGTTTTATGGAATCGCTCCACAAAGCCGATCATCTGCGGTCGATAAGGACCGCCAGTACGTCGTTCAAAGCCGGTATAAAGACGTTCGTGCTGTCACAGCCCCCAGTTGCTCGCGTTCGCCGTCCTCGTCGTGCTACCGACGCCCCTAGCGCTGCTGTCACTATCGGCGCTGCCGCCGCTGCTTGTATTGTTTCGAGTTGCTCTGTTGTTGCTTGCTCGACGGCCATCCGGGCGAATTCCGCTTCGGTACGTCGCTTTGCCGCTCGCGTCGCTGCCGCGTTGGTTCCTTCCCTGGATCGGACGGTCCCAGCGAGGTCGCGGCTCCCTCGGGGGCTTCCCTCTTCTTGGTGTGCCGCTCAGCCCGGTCTAAGGCCCGGTGCCAAACTACCGCCATCACCGCTGCCGGAGCTCTTGACAGCGCATCCGCCACCACGTTTGTACTACCCGGTCGGTAGACTATCTCAAAATCATACTCCTGGAGAATAAGCGACCATCTGTGCAACCTGCTTGCTGGATTTGTCCTGGTCATGAGGCACTTCAGTGCAGCGTGGTCCGTCACGATGGTGAAAGCTCTTCCATATAGCTGGGGCCTGGACAACTTGACGGACCAGACAACCGCCAAGCACTCGAGCTCAGTTATAGAATAATTCACTTCTGTTGCGCTGTTCACCTGCCTGACGTAGACAACGTGCTGCCTTCCAAACCCCACGTCTTACATCAGACACGCTCGGAGACCCACTTTGCTCGCATCGGTCACCAGCCGAAATGGAAGCTCGAAGTTCGGATAGATCAGCAATGGCTTTGTCGTCAATATCACCTTCACCCGTTCAAACGCGAACTCCTGTCCTGGGGTCCACTGCCACTCCACGTGTAGCGAGGTTACACATTCGGTCAACCTCCACATTAGTGCAACACGCACTAGTGGGTACAGTCGGGTGGGCTTGTGGCCACCACGCATAGTAAGAAGTAATACTATTGGCAGAAAGCAATATATATCTGACAATAAGGAACATGCATTAGGACAGAGATTCTGTCAACCACTCGTTGGCAGACCCCCTCTTTATAGATATCAGTTTTAGGAGGCAAGGGCAAAGTTAACATTCAATTCAGTTCTCATTTTCTACCAAAAAGGTTATTGATAGTCTTTATTTAGATTTAACTATACTTACAGAGTTAAGTATACATAATCTATACAACTAGTGCAGTGCCCCTCCCGTCCGTTTGACTGTCAGCGCCTGTCACTTTTTATTCGTCTCCCCAGTGGCCTTTAACCGGCTGCCGAGCGCAGCGAAGGCGGCACCCGATTGGCTCTTTCGCCGCCGAGCGAGAGCGAGAGCGGCCCCGATTGGCCGAAATAGTACGATGTGCACTACACGATAGTATTGTTGACTACATAGTCGTAGTGTGGTCTACACAATCGTACTTACAGAGGACTTTCAAATTGCACTTCCTATTTTGCGCGCTGTAGGACGAGATAGACGGGGCACGCTGCTGGCCATAGTACGGATTAGTCTAACGTTGACACAGACTGGGCGCGGACGACATGTACATAGAAGGGAACGCTATAAGGCGTACACACAATACTACTGACATTGTGCCAACCCGTTGGCCTCGGGGGGCAGATACTTCGCTACTCGGTACGCGATAGGAGCATAGTGTGATCATGTGGTCCACACCAAATCGCACTTAACATTACGGATCCGTTTTGGTTAAAACCAAAGGTGGATGAGACCCGCCATGGCGGCATAGTACGCCATATAGCGATCCTTACAGAATAGGATTGCGACGCGATAGACGAGTCGTTATGCGTACATAGAACCGATAGCAGCGCGATAGACAGGCCATAGTATATATTGGCGCTCGCAATTAGAATATGGGTTGCGTATGCACGGACTAGGACTGCTACGCCCCATAGTATACCACAGCCAAGGAAGCAGTTTGGAGTACATAGTACAGTACGATACCTGATATGGCATAGTACATACCTGCGCGCGACGTTTTGGGACGGATAGAACGACCAACGACGCGAGCTCATAGTATGCCATAGTATGCCCTTGCGCAGGGATTCGGGGCCCCGATTGCATAGTATGCCACAAAGATAATTGTACATACGATGCGACGGGGTCCCGATAGTACGGGATAGTACCACGATGGCGAAATGACGGTTGACTCGATGGCTGCGACGCTAGAGCTCTATATGCAAATAGATAGTGGCGTCAAAGACACGAGTGTACGCGAATTAATAGAAGGTTGGATTGACAGACACGACGACGAAGGTATAATGGATGGACACGGTAGTGGTGACAATGGTCGAAACGACGCCAGGGACGCGAGTGTCCGCTGGCAAATAGTTAGACGCGACGGCGACCGCATTGGTTGACTCGACTTGGAGCGCACACGGTGGACACGATAGCCACGAAGACACTCAATAGATACCAAAGATACGATAGGCGTGATAGACACGGAAGACACGATAGACACGATAGATACGAACGGATCTATAGGCACGATACATACGATAGACACGGTAGACACGATAGACACGGCAGGCATGACAGATACGAAGGACACTCTAGACACGATATACGCGATATGCACGATATAGACCGTAGACAGAACAGACACGATATACGCGGTAGACAAGATAGACATGGCAGACACGATAGACACGATAGGCAATGCGGACACGACATAGACTGTGGCCTCAATAGACACGATAAAGACGATGGACACGACAGACACGACATACGTGGTAAGCACAATAGACACGTTCGACACGATAGCCACGATACACAATAGATACGCAAGACACGAAGGACACGATAGACGCGATAG